>JBBGZY010000658.1:3197500-3365000 GCA_037952925.1 Lithobates clamitans
CTCAGATGCAGTTGAGTTCCACTTTAAAGTGTTACTAAACCCATAACAGTAAAATCAGTCTGTAAATGCAGTAAAGCATGCTTGTTATATTCACTATGGAACCTAAGGGGTTATTTCCTGTGCATTGTGTAAAAAAGCTGTTAGATCCTGTCTTCTCTGATCTTCCCCTTATTCCACTGTCCCCAATCCATCTCCTGATAAGACAGAGCTTTTGGAGTCACTCTGCACGTGCTCGGTTTGGTGTGTATTGCTAGAGAATTTTATTTTATTTTTTTCCTCAGAGGGTGCATGTGATCAGCTCAGGGCCAATCAGCACTGTCCAGACCGAGGGTCAGGGGCCCTGAAGCCTCATAGGACAGTCAGAAGAGAGTGAAAACTCCTCCTACAAGCTTTAACCAGACACTGATAGAAATCACAAGACTGCTATATAATGCTGATGAGAAAAGGTATTTAGCAGTTTATATTTACTAAAATAATTGCATTTCCATGTTCTGTGTACTGTGGAAGACCAGATATAGTGAATGCAGGGTCCTGGGTTTAGTAACACTTTAACCAATCTATCAACCTATAGTTTAATTGATCTCCATAATTCAGTTAATTGTGAACTCAAAACTGGGCAAGTAATTTAAAAAGATCAAACAGAAATGGAATCAGATTTGTACAGATGTTTGGGGGTTGTGCAATTTCAATCCCATCTCATTGCAGTCCATATTTTATGTTGCGGATTGCTTTGCGATTTTTTAAAAAGAATTAAATGAATATTACCATTCATTTATCCAACTGTCATGTTTATGGCCAACCCAAAGTGGAACTTCACTCCTCCAATCAGCATTGACTATTTTGAATGTTTAGACTGCTAGCATTAGTACAGGCAGTCCCCGGGTTAAGTAAGTCACACATGTGCAAGTCACAAGCAAGTCTCAAGTCTTAACCTTCAAGTCACAAGCAAGTCCCAAGTTACTATGGCAAAAAGCAAGCAAGTCAAGTCGAGTCCCTGCTAGAAGTCAAGCAAGTCAAGTCAAGTCATTTATTTTGGTCAAGTCACAAATTAAGTCAAAATACTGATCTACCCCGAAGCCGGGACTTGGGGGGAGCTTTCTTTTGTAGAGGGGGGGCGGCGGCTTTTGCCTAGGCCAAGACAAAGCACTGGTGGTGCCAAGTCATTGCAAGTCAAATAGCCCAAGTCAAAGTCAAGTCGCAAGTCATTAGTGACAAGTCAAGTCAAGTCATTTATTTAATTTTGTCAAGCAAGTTGCAAGTCCTCAAACAGGTGACTCGAGTCCCCCACCTCTGCGGGTTACAAACAAGATTTGTAGATTTCTGTAGATTTGTTCTGTATATTTGTTCTTAGGTTAAATTTGTATGTAAGTTGGAACAGGTAATTTTTAAGTTTTTTGGATAGCATAGGCGGGACACCTCTGTAAAGTGGGATTCACTTGCTCGGCGGGGGATCTCTCCGCTGAGCAGGCAGATGACAGGTCTGTGTCTGCTCCTCTATGCAGAGTGGACACGGACACAGCCCGCTCTCTTCTATGGGGTAATCAGATGGAAATGGACCACCTGTTCGTTTCCATCCAATGCCATCCGATCTGATCTTCCAGACGGATGGGGAATAGGCCCCCCATCTCATACCTCTCAACATTTTGAGATGGGAATGAGGGACACCTACTAGCAAATGTATGTAGGCATAGGACACGCCCCCTACCACACCCCCTTAAAGGAGAATTAACCCAAAAAAGGGTTAATTAAATCAACAAGTGCTTTTTTTACCACTACTATTCCTTTATATTGGCTTTTAAAATGTACAAATGCAACAATTTAGAAATCGGATGAAAGGTTGCTCCATACAGCTCTATCGAGCGTCGGATGTCAGCGGTGACATGTCCGCTTACATCCGATCCGCCCCGATCCGATCCGCTCCGCAAAATCCAGACGGATGGATGTCCTATTTTCCATCCGTCTGGCGAATAGGATCGGATGAAAACGGACAGGCGCTTCGTAATCATCCGACCCCCCCATAGGAGAGAGCGGACTCTCTGACAGGACTTGTCATTCGCTGGCTAAGCGGGGATCAAGATGACCAGGACCAGAAATGCTAGGGGGTGTTTTTAAAGTGATTGCTCAACAAAGTAAAGTACAGGCACATGGATGGATGGTTGAGTTTGCTTTGAATATTAAAAAAATATTTAAATAGCATTTTTAGTTTGTGGTGCTCAGATGAAGTGAAGTTTCACTTAAAGTGTTACTAAACCCAGGACCTGCATTCACTATATCTGCTCTCCCACAGTACACAGAACATTGAAATGCAATTATTTTAGTAAATATAAACTGCTAAATACCCTTTCTTATCAGCAGTCTGGTGACTTCTATCAGTGCCTAATTAAAGCTTGTAGGAGGAGTTTTCATTCTCCTCTGACTGTCCTATGAGGCTGCAGGACCCCTGACCCTCTGTCTTGACAGTGCTGATTGGCCCTGTGCTGATCACATGCACTGTCCCAAGAAGAAAAAAAAACTCTCTAGCAATACACACCAAACTGAGCATGTGCAGAACGACTCTAAAGGCTCTGTTTTAGCAGCAGATATATTGGGGACTGTGGAAGAAGGGGAGGATCAGAGAAGACAGGACGAAACAGCCTTCTTACACAATGCAGAGGATTAGCCCCTTAGGTTCCACAATGAGTATAACAAGCATGCTTTACTGCATATACAGACTGATTTCACTGTTGTGGGTTTAGTAATACTTTAACCACTTCACGCAATTGGTACTTTGACGCTAAATGCTGGGGTTATGGTAGCAGCTAGCTGGTCTCCGTGGTGGATTGGTCACAAGATCACTTTTATCGGTGGCGGAAGAGGTGCCCCCCCCCTCCCGCCATGCTCTGGTCGTCTCCGCCGCTTACCGTACCCGCCGGCAGCGGCGGAGATGATCGCGTCCTCTCCCAAGGATGCCTGGCTGCAGATTGAGGGGAAGATGGCCCCTGCTTGGCTCCATGGCATGGGAGAGCAGAAGCAACATCAAATGTCACGTCAAAGCTCTTAAAGGTGAATTTTTTTTTTCAAATATTTTTTTGATTTATTTTTTATTGCATTTTAGTGTAAATATGAGATGTGAGGTCTTTTTGACCCCAGATCTCATATTTAGGAGGTCCTGCCATGCTTTTTTTTTCTATTATAAGGGATGTTTACATTACTTGTAATAGGATTAAAAGTGACCCAAAAATTAAAAAAAAAAATGTGTCAAAATAAAAAAACTAAAAGTAAAATAAATAAGAAAGAAAAACTTTTTGTAAGCGCCCCGTCTCGACGAGCTCGCGTGCAGAAGCGAACGCATACGTGAGTAGCACCTGCATATTTAAACGATGTTCAATCCACACATGTGAGGTATCGCCGCGACCGGTAGAGCGAGGGCAATAATTCTAGCTCTAGACCTCCTCTGTAACTCAAAACTGGTAACCTGTAGAAATTTTTAAACATCGCCTATGGAGATTTTTAAGGGTAAAAGTGTTGTCTCCATTCCACAAGCGGACGCAATTTTGAAGCGTGACATGTTAGGTATCAATTTACTCGGCGTAACATTATCTTTCACAATCTAAAAAAAAAATTGGGCTAACTTTACTGTTGTCTTTTTTTTTTTAATTCAAAAAAGTGTATTTTTTCCCAAAAAAAGTGAGCTTGTAAGACCGCTGTGCAAATACGGTGTGAGAGAAAGTATTGCAATGACTGTCATTTAATTCTCTAGAGTGTTAAAAAAAAGTATATAATGTTTGGGGGTTATAAGTCATTTTCTAAGAGAAAAAAAAAAAAAAAAAGATTTTTATACTGAAGTGTAAAGAAGAGGCTCGGTCCCTAGTGGAACTAAAGTGTATCTGAGCACCACAAACTGAAAACGCAATTTCATTCCTTTTTTGATATTCAAAGCAAACTCCCCCATCCCTGTCAAGTCTCTATCCTTTAGTTTGTTGAGAATTCATTCTGAAAAACACCTCCGTAGCATTTCTAGCCGCGGCCATCTTGAGTAAGGGCAGATGATTCATGTAGCATTTACTTTCTGGAATCCGTCTGCCCTTAGCTCATACATGCAGGCTGGAGGGTGTGCTGAGCTGAGAAAGTGCACCTCCCCTCTTTCGGATGAAAGGGAAAAAAAAAAGCCCATAAAGACCCCTGGGATGTATAACATCATTTGGACCTAGACCACAAACCAGAAAGCTAATGAAGAAATGTAAAAAAAAAAAAAAAATGTTAAAACACGTATAATATAACATCCTATCTATTTACTAATGAGAGTAGAATTAGGATTTAAAGCAGAGTTCCGAACAAAAATGTTTTTTTTTTTTTTTTGATCCTAGCATTATTACTAATTAAATACAAAAAAGAGTATACAATGTTCATTATGGATTTAGCAATAATATAGATTTCTTACTCAATATTTTCTTCCTCCTGGTGTGGCCGTTGCCATCATGATTGTGGGCATGAAAAGCCCAATTGATATCTCTTCCTGTATTAGCTTTGGAGAGGTGCATGCTGGATAACCAGCATGCACCTCTCGACCTCGCGCATGCGCGATTCACCGGCGGCCGCGGCGCTGATTGTTTCTAAAGTCGCCATAACAACGGGGTGCGACGGCGGCAATGGGTCACCCTGTTGTTTTGGCAACATAGATAAACACATCTCAGCGATGTGATCCGCCTGTCAGGAAATAACGCGATTTTTGATCACAGTACTGCCCACAGACTGCTGGGAAATGATAACACATCATTTCCCACTAGAACAGGAAAGTGACGAGGAAGTGGCAGATTAGGAGGACTACATAGCAACAGGGCGATTCTGATAAGTATAAAAAAAAAATTTCCTCCAAATTTTTTTTATAGGTTTAGAGGAGTCCGATTCTGAAAAAAAAAAATTTCAGGGTGGAACTCCGCTTTAATATATTTAATGTTGATTGAGAGAGTTTAGTACCTCGCAATTCAGATTTCACTAATTTGTTGACAGAAGAATTATTTCAGCCAATGAAATGATGGCAACAACTGGTTAAATCCTTCAATAGCAAAGAGGTTTTAGTCCCCTGTAGGCTAAATATACATGTTAGAATTACTTGTTAACCATAAGTGTGCAAACAACATTAAAGTTGACAACACTGTTGTTGATATAAAGTCTTTGATTAAATAAAGCTACATAGTTAGGTTACAGTCACACTGGCAATTCAGACCGGTGTGAAGTGTAGAGGCAGAGATCTTCTGATTCCTGCTGTGGTTGGGACTAGCTAGGTGCAGACGCCGGCCCCATTCACTATAATGACAGATCGCCATCGGCCGCAGCTATTTGGGGCTCTCCGCACAGCCAGCGATTACCTGCGGTGATGGCTGCAGGACGCACTTTGCATGTCTCTAGCAGCCATCCCCGCAGGTGATCCCTGGCTGTGCAGACAGCTGCATTACATAGTTAGTCAGGCTGAAACACAGACTCAAGTCCATCTATTTCAACCAATAATAAAATAAATAAATAAATAAAATGGCTACAATTAATCAAGAGAAAAGGAAAAAAAAAAATGATAAAGCATGGTCCGATTTGCTTCAGTGATGAAAAAAAAAAAAAAAAATCCTTCCTGATCCCCCAAAGCAATTGGACATTCCCTGGATAAGCAATCTCTGGTGTTATTAGTATCTAGTTACATTTTGTACATTTTCTCTACGTTCACACCTATGCACTTTTTTTTTGTGCTTTTTCTGTTTTTCAGAAACGCAGTACAGTCCATTTAACTTGGTTTTTCTATGGTACACGTTCACATCTACGCGTTTTTCAGCCAGTGCATTTTGGAATGGGTTGGGGACTTTTTTTTCCCCACAGCAGATTGCGTTTAATAGACTTCAAAGGCATTGAAATGCAAGTGTTGCGTTTGCGTTTTGTGTAGGTTTTTTCCCCTTTGAAAGCACTGTATGCAGTGGGGACAGAAAGTATTCAGACCCCCTTAAATATTTCACTCTTTGTTATATGCTAAAATCATTTAAGTTCATTTTTTTCCTCATTAATGTACACACAGCACCCCATATTGACAGAAAAACACAGAATTGTTGACATTTTTGCAGATTTATTAAAAAAGAAAAACTGAAATATCACATGGTCCTAAGTATAAAGATCCTTTGCTGTGACACTCATATATTTAACTCAGGTGCTGTCCATTTCTTCTGATCATCCTTGAGATGGTTCTACACCTTCATTTGAGTCCAGCTGTGTTTGATTATACTGATTGGACTTGATTAGGAAAGCCACACACCTGTTTATATAAGACCTTACAGCTCACAGTGCATGTCAGAGCAAATGAGAATTATGAGGTTTAAAGGAACAGACAGAATTGTGGCAAGGCACAGATCTGGCCAAGGTTACAAAAAAATGTCTGCTGCACTTAAGGTTCCTAAGAGCACAGTGGCCTCCATAATCCTTAAATTTAAGACGTTTGGGATCAAAGATCACTGCGGCTGATCTCCAGAGATGCAGTCGGGAGATGGGAGAAAGTTGTAGAAAGTCAACCATCCCTGCAGCCCTCCACCAGTCGAGGCTTTATGGCAGAGTGGCCTCTCCTCAGTGCAAGACACATGAAAGCCCACATAGAGTTTGCTAAAAAAACACCTGAAGGACTCCAAGATGGTGAGAAATAAGATTCTCTGGTCTGATGAGACCAAGATAGAACTTTTTGGCCTTAATTCTAAGCGGTATGTTTGGAGAAAACCAGGCACTGCTCATCACCTGTCCAATACAGTCCCAACAGTGAAGCATGGTGGTGGCAGCATCATGCTGTGGGGGTGTTTTTCAGCTGCAGGGACAGGACGACTGGTTGCAATCAAGGGAAAGATGAAAGGCCAAATACAGGGATATCCTGGACGAAGACCTTCTCCAGAGTGCTCAGGACCTCAGACTGGGCCGAAGGTTTACCTTCCAACAAGACAATGACCCTAAGTCCACAGCTAAAATAAGGAAGGAGTGGCTTCACAACAACTTCGTGACTGTTCTTGAATGGCCCAGCCAGAGCCCTGACTTAAACCCAATTGAGCATCTCTGGAGAGACCTTAAAATGGCTGTCCACCAACGTTTACCATCCAACCTGACAGAACTGGAGAGGATCTGCAAGGAGGAATGGCAGAGGATCCCCAAATCCAGGAGTGAAAAACTTGTTGCATCTTTCCCAAAAAGCCTCATGGCTGTATTAGATCAAAAGGGTGCATCTACTAAATACTGAGTTAAGGGTCTGAATACTTAGGACCATGTGATATTTCAGTTTTTCTTTTTTAACAAATCTGCAAAAATGTCAACAATTCTGTGTTTTTCTGTCAATATGGGGTGCTGTGTGTACATTAATGAGGAAAAAAATGAACTTAAATGATTTTAGCAAATGGCTGCAATATAACAAAGAGTGAAAAATTTAAAGGGTCTGAATACTTTCCGTCCCCACTGTATATCTGGTTGCTATGGAGCGGGCCAGGAAGCCAACTGCTGCGCCCTTAACAACTCATCAGCTGTCAGCGGGGTTTTCCGTTGACAGCTGAATGTAAAAATAAAAGAATTGTGAAAAGAACGGCTTGGAGTCCTCCCCCCCACCCCCAAATCCATACCAGGCCCTTAGGGAATCCAACGCCAAAGTTTTAAAAATCAGGAGCTGATTAAAACCAATTACTTGCTTTGAGACTTGATAAGTATCTAGTTTGGGAAAAGGAAACTATGGCTGTTGGAATATAAATATACAGTTTTTTTACAATGTAACCTTATAATGTCAACAGATGCCTGTGTGCATTTATAATAAATATATACATTTTGTATAGAGGGGGCCTCTTCTGTTAGGGGGGCCCAGGGCAATTGTCCCTTTTGCCCCCTTATAAATCTGGCCCTGCCTGCCAGTGACACCAGCAATGGGGCACAATTCCTCTCACTGACACCAAAGATGGGGTATTGCTTACTCCCACTGATCCCGGGTCCCTTTCTACTTCCAGTGGCCACTGTCTGGCCCCCCTAAAGTGAAAAGACAGTAAACTGACTCTTTATTTAGAAAGTTTGGAGACCCCAGTACTAAACTGATAAAAATTAAATGGGAAAAAAATGACAGTTATTTTCAGGAAAGAGCCAATCGATTTAAAATTTCCAGTCACACAGCTAAAAATAAAGACTGATTGGCTGAGACACAGAAGCAGCACAATTGGCTCCGGCTGCTGTCATTTAAAGCCAATTAGCCATCAGGAGAGAAAGGGGGCGGGGCCGAACCACAGCTCTGAGTCTGAATGGACACATGGAGTTGCGGTGCGGCTCGGGTGCCCCCATAGCAAGCTGCATGCTGTGGGGGCACTTAACAGGAGGGAGGGGCCAAGAGTGCCGAACAGGGACCCAAGAAGAGGAGGATCGTGGCTGCTCTGTGCAAAACAATTTCACAGAGCAGGTAAGTAGACATGTGTGGTTTGTCTCATTCCGAATTAATATTTGGACGAATTTTCCGTTATTCAGGGATTCGGATATATCCGAATACCCGAATTACAATATAAACAAATTTTACCGAATACTCCCAATAACGAAACGAAATTCGTCTGAATTTCAGAAAACTGAAATTGGAATCAAATTTTACATTGAACTCCAGTCGAATTCTAACTGTACACAAATTGCTGAAATCAAAGACTGTGTGTGTTATTAGAGTACCATAGCAAAATAATGCTGTTTTTGTTAAGCCAAAGATGGTTTAAAGAGTCATTGTAATCATTTGATGAAGATTTTTCTTTTGTTTGTTCACTTTGCCACATAAGAATCGAAAAAAAAAAAAAGTTTTCAATTCAACCAATTAAAAATGTATCGATTCAAATGTTTCGAATAGAAAAAAAAAAAACCTGTAAATTCTAAGAAAATTTGAAATAGACATAAAACTAAATCCGAATACGCATCCCGAAAACGGATTGAACGAATCAACTGAATTTAACAAAACAAAACAAATGTTTTCATCATGCACATGTCTACAGGCAAGTATAACATGTTTGTTATTTTGAACCCTTTCCTGACCAGCCGCCACAGTTTTACTGCGGCAGGTTGGCTTCCCTGCGTGCGCAGTCGTAGCTGTATGTCGGCTCTTTAAGACACTTTGGCAGGTGTGCGCGCCCACAGCGTGTCCTCGGAGCCGATGCGCTTGCCCAGCGGGCGCGATGGCAGCCGGGTACCCGAAATCGCTCGGTTCTTTAAGGGGAGAGGAAACAGATCGTGTGTTCATACTAAGTATGAACACCGATTGGTCGCCTCCCCTAGTCAGTCCCATCCCCCTACAGTTAGAACACACCTAGGGAACATAGTTAACCCCTTGATCACCCCCTAGTGTTCCCTGCCACTGACATTTACCGTATTTTCCGGCGTATAAGACGACCTTTTACACTAAAAAAAAAAACGACCAAAAAGCAGGGGTCGTCTTATACGCCAGGTATAAAGCGGGGGTCGTCTTACACGCAAGCTGCCCGCTGGATGACAGCCCTCCGGATGCTCGATGAATGTGCGGCAATACTGTATACATACAGTATACACCGCTGAGCCAATCCCGGCAAGCAATGTATTCTATCAATGAATACAAAGCCTGCTTGGACTGGAGTAACAGCCTCTGCCAAGCCTCTGCCAATCCGAGCAGGCTACATACAGTAGCTTGCTCCGATTGGCTTTGAGAGTCAGAGGCGCGGGCTGATGATGTTACAGCCTCTGCCAATACGAGCAGGCTTTGTATTCATTAATAGAATACATCGCTCACCGTGATTGGCTCAGCGCGGTATACTGTATGTATACTGTGAGAAAGTATGTTACCTGTTACCATACGGCATTACCGCACATCCAGCAGGCTGACAGACTGGTCGGAAGGGGGTCGTCTTGTACGGCAAGTATAGCACAAAAACAATGTTTTAAATGGGAGATTGGGGGGTCGTCTTATACGCCCAGCCGCCTTATACGCCGGCAAATACGGTATACAGTAATCAGTAGCTATTTTTAGCTCTGATTGCTGTATAAATGTCACTGGTCCCAAAATAGTGTCAAAAGTGTACAATCTGTCTGCAGCAATGTTGCAGTCACGATAAAAATCGTTGATCATCGCCATTACTATTGAAAAAATAATAATTAAAAAAATGCTTTAAATCTATCCCCTATTTTGTAGATGCTATAAATTTTGCACAAACCAATCAATATACGCTTATTGTGATTTTATTTCTACCAAAAATATGTAGAAGAATACATAGCGGACTAAACTGATGAAGACATTTTATTTTTTTTTGGATATTTATTATAGCAAAAAGTACAGAATAGTGTTTTTTGTTTATAGCGCAAAAAATAAAAACCGCAGAGGTGATCAAATACCACCAAAAGAAAGCTCTATTTGTGGGGGAAAAAGGACGTCAATTTTGTTTGGGTACACGACCGTGTAATTGTCAGGTGACGCAGCACTGTATCGCAAAAAATGGCCTGGTCAGGAAGGGGGCAAATCCTTCCGGGGCTGAAGTGGTTAAGGAAAAAAAAAAGATGGACTTTAGTATCACTTTAAGCCTTTTGTGTAAAAATAAAGCACAACTATAAAATTTTTTATAAAATGACAAGAAAACCACAGGCCTCTGTATAAACAAAAACAAATGTAAAATAATATGCAACATGACGTAAAAATATATAAAAATAAAAAATAATAATCCTTATTATCTTTGTCCCTATCTACCAATTTATATAAAATGACAAGAAAACCAAGAGGCCTCTGTATAAAAAACAAAACAAAACAAAAGTAAAATAATATACAACATGACGTAACAATATATAAAAATAAAAAATAATAATCCGTATTATCTCTGTCCCTTTCTACCAATTTATATAAAATGACAAGAAAACCAAGAGGCCTCTGTATAAAAAAAAACAAAAACAAACGTAAAATAATATACAACATGACGTAACAATATATAAAAATAAAAAATAATAATCCGTATTATCTCTGTCCCTTTCTACCAAATGTTTTGCATTCTAAGAAAACTCTTCTAAATTGCGCGTCTGTTGTGAGGCAGAACCCGGGCCCGCCTGACCCAGTTGTCTTTACGCAATCGTTGACACCACAAGATCAGATAATACAAAAAAGCACAACTCGTGTCAGCAGAAAAAAAAAAAAAAAATGCGCAAACCAGCGAGTCTGTTATGAAACACTATGATAAACTGACAGAGGTGTGTGGAAAGCCTTGCACACAAGCTGCAATTTAATCTTCTTATTTGAAATATAAATATTTTTACTATCAAACTTGACAGTACAGAAAATGTGTGCCCTGCAGCCTTCTGACAAAACAAAATTTATATTTAAAACTTCCTGAAATAATGCCTTTCATATGTTGGGTTTTGTCACATTGGAGTGGCTCTCAGCTTACCTTATGGACCCGTACCTTTAATTATTTTATGCCTAGAAGACACATTCTAAATAGAAGAGGCGGGCTACATGCATTTTGACAGCTGGGGATGATTAAAATACTGACAACATGTACTATATAAAATTCCCTAAGGTTTTCGTTGGGCACTTACTCATATGAGAGCTGAAGATTGGATTCCAAAAAAAAAAAAAAAAAAATTTTAAATCCACCAGCACAAAGTCAGCAAGCTGGTGGAGTATATTTCCTCTTTTGCAGGAACCTGAACAAATATCTAAAGGCCATAAGCTTGAGAATTCATCAACACGTCGTTTAGGAAACGTCTTGGTTAACAAGCCCCAAAGCCATTTTTTGTTTTGTAGAATTTTTTTATATTGTTATTATTTGTTCAACTGGTCATCGATGTTAGTAGCCAAACAAACGTGTTTTATGATATCCCCGTTGGGTTTTTAGTGCATTAACATGGAAAGAAAATACAAGGAAATTGGTTGTAGTTATATGGGACTGTTAGTAGCCTCGGCTGTCTTCAGTCCCCTTGAAGAACATACATGTGCAATGTTAATGACATGTGAAGAGTTCACTGCTTCCCAGAAGTGACTGGGAGACAGATTCTTCAAGATTGGGTCTAAATTTATCCAATTCAAGTTGTGAGGAGTTCATAAAAATATTTAGAAAACAAAACATTCTCAACTGCTTTTTAAATAAAAAAAATATTTACTACATTTTCGATTTGCAGTGTTATGCTTTTTAATAATAGTAAGGTCTATGCATGTTTTTTTTCCCCCAAATTTTTTATTAAAGCAAAGATTTTTTTACTATATTTTCTTGATATATTTTGTTTAATACTACAAAAATATATACATATTTCTTTTGATTTAGGTAAATATAAAACATGGCATATGAATACTTCATACTTGCATTTAGTAAGTGGTGCGCTAAGCAAAGTCTATCCTCTGAGAAGTTTCTTCAGGCCACTCTTGTGATAAATATAGACATGGTGGGGTTCATTTACTAAAGGTAAATAGTCCGTGCATTTTGTTTGCAATCGCAGTTGCTCCAGGGTCACTTTGCAAAAAATACCCAATCACGTGCAAGGAAAAATAAAAATAATTCTGTCTCTGAGCTCTTCAGGCAGTTCCTTGGACCTCATGATTCTCCAATCAGTATAATCAAACACAGCTGGACTCAAATGAAGGTGTAGAACCATCTCAAGGATGATCAGAAGAAATGAACAGCACCTGAGTTAAATATATGAGTGTCACAGCAAAGGGTCTGAATACTTAGGACCATGTGATATTTCAGTTTTTCTATTTTAATAAATCTGCAAAAATGTCAACAATTTGGTGTTTTGTAAAAAACATTTTTGTAAATATTTTATTATATCTTTTCATGTGACAACACTAAAGAAATACTTTGCTACAATGTAAAGTAGTGAGTGTACAGCTTGTATAACAGTGTACATTTGCTGTCCCCTCAAAATAACTCAACACACAGCCATTAATGTCTAAACCGTTGGCAACAAAAGTGAGTACACCCCTAAGTGAAAATGTCCAAATTGCACCCAAAGTGTCAATATTTTGTGTGGCCACTATTATTTTCAAGCACTAGCTTAACCCTCTTGGGCATGGAGTTCACCAGAGCTTCACAGGTTGCCACTGGAGTCCTCTTCCACTCCTCCATGATGACATCACGGAGCTGGTGGATGTTAGAGACCTTGCGCTCCTCCACCTTCTGTTTGAGGATGCCCCACAGATGCTCAATAGTCCATCACCTTTACCCTCGGCTTCTTTAGCAAGTCAGTGGTCATCTTGGAGGTGTGTTTGGGGTCGATGTCATGTTGGAATACTGCCCTGCAGTCCAGTCTCTGAAGGGGGGGGTTCATGCTCTGCTTCAGTATGTCACAGTACATGTTGGCATTCATGGTTCCCTCAATGAACTGTAGTTCCAGCAGCACTCATGCAGCCCCAGACCATGACACTCCCACCACCATGCTTGACTGTAGGCAAGGCACACTTGTTTTGTACTCCTCACCTGGTTGCCGCCACACACGCTAGACACCATCTAAACCAAATAGATTTATCTTCCCAGAAGGCAGCGGGGGAGAAGGAGAAGGGCTCGCCGCAGAAGAGGATGTGACGTACTGCGCGGCGGCCAGGCTAGGATGGAAGTACACTGTGTACTTCTAAAAAAGTAAGAAAAAATAAAAAAATAAAAATAAATATCCAGAATCGAGGGGTGGAGGGGGTGGTCTTTAGACAACCTTGTAAAAGTTGGTGGAACTCCGCTTTAAAGTGTTCATTTTTAAATGTGCAACTTTGGTTAAAATTACATCTAATGATCTATCCATAAAGGTAGGCACTTCATGTAATTGGGTGATATTGCTCCATCCTGGTCTCCCAATTCCGTGCCAAACACATACCTCCCAACTGTCCCTGATTTCGAGGGACTGTCCCTGTTTTGGAACAATGTCCCTCTGTCCCTCATTCCTGCTCGTTTGTCCCTCATTTTGGTCTGATCTATATAGATGTACAGTATATAAAATGCACTATTTATCTTTCAAAAAGTGTTTCCCGGTGCTAAACCTTTCGTCCAATTACTAAATTGCTCCATCCAATTCATCCAATTACAAAATTGCTGCATTTGTACACTTCAAAATCCAATATAAAGGAATAGTAGTGGTAAAATTAAAGCACTTGTGGGTTTAACTAATCATTTTTTTGGTATAATTCTCCTTTAAGGGGGCATGACAGGGGGTGTGTCCTATGCCTACATTCACTTGCTAATAGGTGTCCCTCATTCCCATCTCAAAAAGTTGGGTGGTATGCAAACATTGTTTCATTGAGGCATGGTCCACTGTTCTCACCATCAGATAACTTGCCCTGAGAAATGCCATGTAGCAACATATACTCAAGAAGTGCTGCAAAGAAGCTGCAGGAAATCACTGGCAACAAGAAGGATAAAAAAGGAGAACAAAAATGTTTATTTAAAAAAAATGGCAGTTGTTTATGATACGTGGTGTTTTAGCAAAGTAAAGGTCATGCAGCTGGATTAGATTCACACCTTCGTGTTCTACCTGATACATTTTCTTTTGAAATCAACGGCATTAAAACTAACATGCATGTCAACACCTGTCAGACACACATAAATGCATGTCAAGGTGGATCGTGATGCACATCAACACATGTCAATGTGCATCAACATGTGCTGACATGCATTGTGACACTTGTAGATGTGTAGTGTAAAGTGGAAAACACATCAAGGAAAAATGTTTAAGGTGGGAATCCAGCCGTAGAGTTTACATTTACTTTAAATATATATATAATGTTAACCCCTTGATGCTGATGGAACACAAATATGCGGCCCCCACTGTACTGGACTTTTCTCCGTTGGGCCGCATATTTGCGTGTCTCCCTTTGTGCTGGCAGTCTCACCAAGAGCCCCGGGCCCTGTACTAACGATCGGGACCCGGAACTCCCAATTCCGGGTCAGCTGATCGTTGTGGTAGCCTCTGATTGGCTACCACAGGGATCAGTCACTGTGAAGCCCGCCCCTGTGTTTCTCTCTCAGTGAATGGAGAGGAAAGATACAGTGCACCTTTCTTGTTCCTTGCAGAGAGTAAAAAAAAGTGTGTGTAAAAAGAAAGAAAGAAAGAAATATTGAAAAATAAAATAAAAAATAAAGAGATAATACCTTGATCAACGTTTCTAGGTCAGTGCCAGGGTTAGTGCTTGGGTCAAGTAAGGGTCAAAGGTCGAGGGTGGGGGTCAAGGTTTGTATATTTTAGGCAGTATTTTTTTTCTTTATTAGTATCAGTGTTGGTGTGTTTTAGGTAAGACAAAAAACTAAGTAAATTGTCTCCGTGTTGTACTACGGGTATAAATAACAAATAACATACACATATGTGGTATCGCAGCGATCATCAGGAGCAGGAAAATGTATTTTGGGTTGTTCTTTGATGATAGGATATGGTAGTAACAAGAAATATACAGCTAAATTTAAATTTTTTATTTATTTTTTACTATTTTGGGCCAGTTTTCCTTAACCACTTCAGCCCCGGAAGATTTGGCTGCTGAATGACCGGGCCATTTTGTTTGCAATTTGGCACTGCGTCGTTTCAACTGACAAATGCACGGTCGTGCGACGTTGTACCCAAATAAAATTGACGTCTATTTTTCCCACAAGTAGAGCTTTCTTTTGTTGGTATTTGATCACCCCTGCGGTTTTTATTTTTTGCACTATAAACAAAGAACGACCGACAATTTTAAAAAAAAGCTATATTCTTTACTATCTGCTCTAAAATACAGTTTAGGCCAATATGTATTCTCCTACATATTTTTGGTAAAAAAAATCCCAATAAGTGTATATTGATTGGTTTGCGCAAAAGTTACAGCGTCTACAAACTATGGGATATTTTTATTTATGTTTTTATTTTGTTTTAATTTTTTTTTTACTAGTAATGGCGGCGATCAGTGATTTATAGCAGGACTATGATATTGCTGCGGACAAATCGGACACCTAACTGACACTTTTATGGGAACCAGTGATACTAATACAGTGATCAGCGCTAAAAATATGCACTGTCACCGTACTAATGACACTGGCAGGGAAGGGGTTAACATCTGGGGAGGTCAAAGGGTTAATTTATTACCTAGCTGGTGCTTACTAACTGTGGGGGAGGTGCTTTGACTAGGGGAAGGTAAGGATCTGTGAAAAACAGAATCAATACCTTCCCCTCTGACAGAACGACAATTTGCCTTGTTTACATAGGCAGATTGATGTTCTGCCTGCGTCCTGTGTAATCGGCGGATGCCGTCCGACATCGAGTCCAGACCCGGAAATGTCAGATCACATACTAGGTACGTGGACTGGCGCAGAGCGGTCGCCCTGCCGCAGTAAATGTACGGTGGGCTGTCCGCAAGTGGTTAAACAAATCTCCATAGGCAACGTTTTAAAAATGTCTACAGGTTACCAGTTTAGAGTTACAGAGATGGTCTAGTGCTAGAATTATTGCTCTAGCTCTGATGTTCGCGACGATACCTCACACGTGTGGTGCGAACACCACAACCACCACATCCCTTGCTATA
The DNA here is from genome assembly GCA_037952925.1 of Lithobates clamitans. NCBI lineage: Eukaryota > Metazoa > Chordata > Amphibia > Anura > Ranidae > Lithobates > Lithobates clamitans. Next base: position 3,213,972 of record JBBGZY010000658.1, read on the forward strand.
AATATACAGCATGACAGGTCCTCTTTATGAAGAGATCTGGGGCCTAAAAGACCCCAAATCTCTCCTCTACCCTTAAAAGCAAAAGAGTAAAAAAATGGCTTTGTTTACATTGGGACCAGAACCGGAAGTGGCTTCATGATGTCATGGTCGCTCTGGTCATCTTTACTTCACTTATGTCTGTGCGCAGCCGCTGCCAGCACCGGATCAGATTGTTTTTCACCATCTGTGTCCTACTGTGGAGATTTTTCTTCACTTCCTGTCCTATAGCCAAACAGGAAGTCACAGGAAATCCCTGTAAATTAAGGGAAATACTCTGGGACCCCCAGGTCACTAGAACTAGTGTTCCCATTGGAATATTTCCACGCTAGGACTTTTCTGGGGACAACCCGGAATTTGGGATTTTCTTTTACTTTCACTTTCAATGATAATGGTAAACAGGATAATCAAAGCAGAGTGAATCTCCCTATAGGGGACACAGACAGCAATAAAAACTGACAGGCGTTCTAATCCATCTCCACTCTATCCAAAACTAAAAAAAAAAAGGTTTTGCCTTTAGTCATACTTTAAGCTCTCCACCCCCTTTTTTTGCTGAACTCTCAGACAAGCTTTAAAATTCAGCACTTTAAATGAATGTAGAGAAGAAAGGGCTGCAGACAGACAGGTAAAACTTATATAGGAGGATTTGTTTCTCTCCAGCAATAAAGACCAGCAATAAAGACCAAACTGAGCATGTGCAGCAGTACTACCCTCATTGTGTCTTATCTGGCCTTGCCAAGAGAGACCCTGCAGGAGGGGGAGGATCTGTCCATACAGGATCAAAGAGCCTTTTTACAGAATGCAGTGGATTAACCCCTTAAGTACCACAGTTAGTATAACAAGCATGCTATTCTGCACATACAGACAGATTTTACTGTTGTGGGTATAGTAACACTTTAGGGTCAAAATTTTGCTATGAGGACCCATGATGTATAGTTACGCCCCTGGATCAATGGAGAAACATGGACCCAGAGATCGCAGATCTTGTCCAAATACTGAAGGTTCAGTGTAATGCCCTGTACACAAGATAGGATTTTCCGACAACAAAATCCTGGATTTTTTTTTCGAAGGATGTTGGCTCAAACTTGTCTTGCATACACACGGTCACACAAATGTTGTTGGAAATTCCGAACGTCAAGAACGCGGTGACGTACAACACGTACGACGAGCCGAGAAAAATGAAGTTCAATAGCCAGTGTGGCTCTTCTTTATTCCGAGCATGCGTGGACTTTTGTGTGTCGGACTTATGTACACATGCTCAGAATTTCCGACAAGTTTTGTTGTCGGAAAATTTGAGAACCTGCTCACAAACACTTGTTGGTGGAAATTCCGACAACAAATGTTCTATGGAGCATATACACGGTCGGACTTTCCGACGAAAAGCTCACATCCAACATTTGTTGTCGGAAAATCCGATCGTGTGTACGGGGCATTATAGTTCTGTGACTGTATGGGCACTATTTTATTGGTTCCCCCAGGCCGAAGCACACTACACTAAAATGAACTTATATCTACTGTATAATAAATATTAATACACTGGCTAGACGTAATGGTTCTCTCGCTGTTAAACAATTATTGGTTGGCTATTCCAGTGAAGCTAGGAGCCCTCGGTTTCTTATAGGAAAAATTAGGACAATTTGTTATGATGGTGAGGAATTAAACAAGCAGCGGCGTTATTAAAAATAGACATGGTTGCAAACTATTCTGTTGAATTCTGCATCATTTTTCTTCCAGGTGAAAAATTGTCAAAGTCTCACTGGAGAATAATGAAATAATGCTGGAAATAGCGGCTTCGTTTAATTTTTTTCTTCACGATATGTAGGCAAAGAGGTAGAGGCAATGGTGCTTTGGGGATTAAATCTAAACATAAACACTAGAGATTTATTTCACTTCGTCTCCACATTTAGACAAACTTTAGTAACAATTTATCACAACTACACACACTGTACTTTGCATTTAAGAAGAACAAGCTGTGCTTAATCTTAATGACATGTTGAGCGTTGCATAAGTAGCCATCCTAAATTTCCTTTATTGTGTTGTGTCCTTACCATCAAACATGAACTGTTGTTTCTAAGAGGCAAAAAAGAGAAGCCCATAGTAAAAGACGCAGGAATAGGCGCAGGGCTGGCATGACAGGGTAGCAGGGCCAGCTTGCCAATTAAGGGTTAACTGGGTGTTTTGAGTTGGTTAGAGTAGAGGGGGTGGCCAGAATAGTATGCAGCATAGTTGGGGAGGTACCAGTGTCCGGTGGTCAGTTGGAGGTCATCGGACGAAGAAACAGCTCCCACCCTCCCGTCCAGTTGTTTGCATTATATTTGGAAAGTTTGGAATTTAGTGTTGTAAGTTATAGCGGTTGAGATCTTTGGGGCCTTCTAAAATTAAGACCAGTATGGCATAGTGGGGAACCATCTTGGTATGGGATCCTTGGTAAGATGCCAGTATGGCATAGTGTGGAACTATCTTGGTATGGGATCCTCGGGAAGATGCCAGTTAACCGAGGTTTAACTGGGCATTTGGATATGGGTATCAGTGTTGGAAGTTGAAGAGTTGGTATTGTCCCCAAGTCGGCGTGCTGCGACTGGGGACCTGGTGTGTCACACTGATACAATATAAATTTGGGATCTTTTCAGTGCCTTCAAAGATCTACAACATGGTTACGATTGATCTGAAAAGTATGGTTTGTAAATATGATTATGGTTTATTGTTAATAAAAATGGCCGGTACTTAGACTTGGGTAATTACATGTCCTCACTTCTATCACTTTTCTGTCTCAAATGCTGTTTTGTGCATGGACATACCTCCTTAGACCGACTCCATCCAGACAGAATGGTCACCTGATGACTTGGCACCATCCACAGGCAGCGTAACTCTTCAGTAAAGTCTGGTGCACATGGGCTGAATGGCGGGCATTGGCTGGTTAATAAATAAAAATAGTGCAGAGCAAAAAATATTCATATTTCTAAAAACCAGAAAAATCCTATAAAATATATAAGAGAAAGTCCAAATAAATATCCATAAAAAGTTCATAAAAACGATCCGGATGGTGCAAGGTGGTGTCTCTAGATTGAACATGCAGGTGTCATATAATGTGCAGCACCTCCACCATACACACAGATGGCCGCTCACCTTAGGACCATGACCCCCTGAACCAACAGGACGGTCAAACAAGCATTCCCATGAAGGGAACTATTATGCCGCGTACACACGGTCGGACTTTAAGGCAGACTTTGCCCGGCGGACTTTTCGACGTACTTTACGACAGACTTTCTGAATGAACGGACTTGCCTACACACAATTCACCAAAGTCTGTCGAATTTGTATGACCGGACTAAAACAAGGAAGTTCATAGCCAGTAGCCAATAGCTGCCCTAGCGTGGCTTTTTGTCCGTTGAACTAGCATACAGACGAGCGGACTTTTCGACCGGACTCGAGTTCGACGGATAGATTTAAAACATGTTTCAAATCTAACTTTTGAGCAAACAAAGTCCGCTGGAGCCCACACATGATCGAATTGTCCGACGAAATCCCGTCCGCCAGGCAAAGTCTGCCATAAAGTCCGCTCGTGTGTACGCAGCATAAGTCTCCCAATGATCTGAGTGGATCCGAGACAGCCAAATCCTCCGTAGAATTGTGGATATCGAGATAAAAGCAAATAGAAAGAATCTATTGCTTTCTGTTATATAATCATTGATTCAACAAAACCACTTGCAATTCTAGCACTTGTCATACAGTATCTCACAAAAGTGAGTACACCCCTCACAATTTTGTAAATATTTTATTATATCTTTTCATGTGACAACACTGAAGAAATTACACTTTGCTACAATGTAAAGTAGTGAGTGTACAGCTTGTATAACAGGGCAAATTTGCTGTCCCCTCAAAATAACTCAACACACAGCCATTAATGTCTAAACCGCTGGCAACAAAAGTGAGTACACCGGTGTCATGTGACTCATTAGTGTTACAAGGTCTCAGGTGTGAATGGGAAGCAGGTGTGTTAAATTTGGTGTTATCGCTCTCATTCTCTCATACTGGTCACTGGAAGTTCAACATGACACCTCATAGCAAAGAACCCTCTAAGGATCTGGAACAAAGAATTATTGCTCTACATAAAGATGGCCGTAAGAAGATTGCGAAGACCCTGAAACGGAGCTGCAGCACAGTGGCCGAGACCATACAACAGTTTAACAGGACAGGTTCCACTCAGAACAGTACACACCCCAACGTGATTACAAAAACATTGCCACCACCCTCACTTATAGCTGGCTATCGCAGTAAGAGGCATTGGAAGGCCACAAACAGATAACAACAAAACCTGGGGAATGCCCAGGAAAAAACTCCAAGCCTACTTACCACCAGCTCGCAGACAACCTGTTTAACAGTACGCGTTAAAAACAGGGGTGTAAATGCGTGCGGACTGAACCCCTGTTTTTAACGGGTACTGTTAGCGTACTGTGGCCAGCATTGCTGTAGAGCTTGAAGGGGTGAGGAGTCAGCCTGTCAGTGCTCAGACCATACGCGGCACACTGCATCAAATTGGTCTGCATGGCTGTCGTCCCAAAAGGAAGCCTCTTCTAAAGAGGTTGCACAAGAAAGCCCGCAGTTTGCTGAAGTCAAGCAGACTAAGCACATGTCCTGTTCAGATGGTGTCAAGCGTGTGTGGCGGCAACCAGGTGAGGAGTACAAAGACAAGTGTGTCTTGCCTACAGTCAAGCATGGTGGTGGGAGTGTCATGGTCTAGGGCTGCATGAGTGCTGCCAGAAATGGGGGTCTACAGTTCATTGAGGGAACCATGAGTGCCAACATGTACTGTGACATACTGAAGCAGAGCATGATCCCCTCCTTTCCAAAAGGGGCCACAGGGCAGTATTCCAACATGATAACGACTCCAAACACACCTCCAAGATGACCACTGCCTTGCTAAAGAAGCTGAGGGAAAAGATGATGGACTGGCCAAGCATGTCTGCAGACCTACACCCTATTGAAAATCTGTGGGGCATCCTCAAATGGAAGGTGGAGAAGCGCAAGGTCTCTAACATCCACCAGCTCCGTGATATCGTCATGAAGGAGTGGAAGAGGACTCCAGTGGCAACCTGTGAAGCTCTGGTGAACTTCATGCCCAAGAGGGTTAAGGCAGTGCTGGAAAATAATGGTGGCCGCAGAAAATATTGTCACTTTGGGTCCAATTTGGACATTATCACTTAGGGGTGTACTCACTTTTGTTGCCAGCGGTTTAGACAAAGTGCACAATCAAGCACTATGTGTATACATATCTAATCCAGTAAGATGGCCGCGGGTGACGTCATGCGTGGCTCCTTTCCCCCTTACACGTTACGTTCTGGGCAGGACTTGATAGATGTAGCGCATCCCGACCTCCAAAGGCCTAATGGTGACCTCCAGAGCCAGGGAGAGCTGACATCCATCTTCACAGTGTGGGTTACTAGGCATAGTGGGTGTGGTGTAGATAGAGTAAGTTGAGCGCCAGACACTTTGAGAATGCAAAAAGAGATTTATTGTCTCTTAACAGAACTGGAGAGAGAGGGTTAGAACCTGAACACCCTTAGGCAGATGCAAAAATGCTTGGCAGACTCTGAGAAAAAATAAGAATAGAAGAACAGCTATACAGGGCCTTTAAGCTGACTTGTAGCAAACAGTATCTGTAGACCGATGTCTCCCCAGTGGGAACAGAGACACCAAAGAAAAACCAGACAAGGGTTCTAATATTTAACACTGTCCAAAGCTAAAAAAGGGTCTTCAGGTACATTGAATGCTGGTTCAACAGAAACATTGTATGGGACTCAAGTGATGGATGCAAAATGTTTAGCTTTTTCAGGACACGGTGGGATAGGAAGAGACATGGTGGAGGTGAGACTGGGAACATTATAGTACTGTACAGCAAATGTATTAGTAGGCCATGTCACTACAGAGTTAAAGCCCAACTCCAGGCAAATAAAAATATATCTTTTGCAGTGAGGCTGCAGGAGATTTACTTACCTTATCCTCCTTTGGGCTTTCCTCCAGTGGTGGTTTAGTTATTGTTCCACTTGGATGCTCAAGCTATCACGGGTGGTGCAGCTGTGGCCCTGTCTGCTCCCCCTTGCAGGCTTTGCTCTAGCGGCGGGTTGGTTATTCTTCCACTTGCACGCTCAAGCTATCGCGGGTGGTGCAGCTGTGGCCCTGTCTGCTCCCCCTTGGGCGGTCCATTGTTCATCTAACCGTCCCTTGGCGGCTTGCCAGGGGTCAGGTGACTCATCATCCATGCCCCCTTTACTTGTGATGTCCGATTGTATGTTCCATAGATGGAGTTTACACATACAGCAGTCCCTGAAGAAGTTTCTTTGCGAAACATGTTGGAACCCAATGTGCTAAGGAAATGAATGTGCTAATGTTATCGTTTAAAACTCCTAATATTAATCTATGTTAAGCCGCTGATGTAGCTTTATGCCTGTATATCATTCTTATGCTTTTAAGATTTATATGGTCTTGATGACCCAAGAACAATTTTTAATCTATATGCAACAATAAAGACTGTTTATTTTAATAAGTATTTGTACGTGTTTATCTCAGTGACAACTTCACATCCATTAAAGTCCTGGTGCCCAATTAGGATGTTTTTCTCTTGGAACTTGTTATAGGGTTATGGCAGCAGCTACTGCCACAACAGAGGTATCCGTCTCTTCAGGACCCGGTCGTGTTTACGATAATGGTGGTCTCTGCGGCAGATTCACCGCGAGATCACCGTTATCGGCGGCGGGAGTGATCGGGTCCTTGTCGTCGGTAGCGGCGGAGGCGATCGGGTCCTTGTTGTGGCTGGGTAGGGAGAGGAGTGAGGGGACGTCATAACGTCACTTCCGCCCATATGTCTTAAAGGGCCATTTTTTTAATGTCATTTTTTCAAATGACAAAAATTTAATAAAAGTGACCCAATTTTTTTTTTTTAAAAACAGTGAAAAAATAAATAAAATCAAGTAAAATGAATAAGAAAAATTTTTTTTCATAAAGTGCCCCGTCCCAACGAGCCTGGGCGCAGAAGCGAACGCATACGTGAGTAGCGCCTGCATATGAAAACGGTGGTCAAACCACACATGTGAGGTATCGCCGCGATCGTTAGAGTGAGAGCAATAATTCTAGCCCTAGACTTCCTCTGTAACTCAAAACATGCAACCTGTAAAAATTTTTAAACGTCGCCTTTGGAGATTTTTTAAGGGTGAAAGTTTGACGCCATTCCACGAGCGGGCGCAATTTTGAAGCGTGACATGTAGGGTATCAATTTACTTGGTGTAACATTATCTTTTACAATATAAAAAAAAAATTGTCTTATTTTTTTATTCAAAAAAGTGAATTTTTTAAAAAAAAACAATATATAATGCTTGGGGGTTGTAAGTAATTTTCTAGCAAAAAATAAAACTGTTTTAAACTTGTTAACACCAAAATCACAAAACGAGGCTAGTCCTTAAGTGGTTAAGAATCCACTGTCAAAAGTGATATTACCTGTTCTCTGTCTGCTCATCTTGTATTATGGCTGTGCTCGCCTATAGACAATTATTAAAATGTGCACATTCCCTAAAAGGGAGGTAAATCTATTTGGAATGTAAAGGTTAGGCAGTCAATGATAGAGTTTAAAGGACAACGTGTTTCAGAAATGCATACATACATATATTTTATGAGTTTTTTTGTTTGAAAAGTGTTAATTACATAGTTAGTCCTGTTGAAAAAAGACAAATGTCCATTTAGGTCAACCAATAAAAAAAAAAAAAAAAAAACTAAATAAATTAAGTAAATAAATAGAAAACAACAATATACAGAATCCTATACCCACAGCTGACCCAGAGGAAGGCATTTTTTTTTAAATCAAGTAGTGTTACTATAGATAATACATTTATATTTCTATAACTTTTAACTGGGGAAAGTTATTCTATAATGTGTCCTGTTTATAATAACACTAAATTATGTCTCTGTTATAAAGCAGGATATTTACAAATGAAATAAAGGCTTTTTTGTAAAACATTTTTCTCATTTATTTATTAGGCCCCTGATAAAATTAACAAGCACAACAAATAAAACATAAAAAAGTAATGGTAAGATAATGGTTAAATAAAAAATAAATAAATAAGAAGCAGCAAAAAAATAAAAAAATAAATAAACAATACTCAAGGTGAGAAAGAAGTTTACTAGAGCTGATTGGAGAAAACAAATATTTATTAAGGAGTCAACTAGGAACACTTTTTTTTTGTAAAAAAAAATGTAACTTGTAACTGGAGAAAGTTATATAATTTGCCTTGTTTATAATAACACTAAAAGTATGTCTCAATGTGGGATGCATTGAAGGCTTATTTGCGGGGTTTATTAATCCAACAAATTTCTAGAATTAAAAAATCTTCGTTGAACTGGGAGGATAAGACTAGGAAAGAGTTAATAACAGCAGAAAGGGAGTATGTGAAGGAGCCAACACCAGGAAATCAAAGTATATGGGAAAATAAGCAACAAATCTACAAGGACGTAATGATTAGGAAATCTGAAAATAAGAGATTATTTCAGAACCAAATTGTATATGGGGAGGGGGAAAGAGTCGGGAAGATGCTGGCCCATTTGGTCAGGTCTGGCTCCTCCCCTTCCATGATACCTGCTATTAGGACTAGGAGGGGTGAGATCTCTTCTCAGGTGGGGGAGATTACAGACACATTCAAGAACTTTTATGAAGAACTGTATACATCTCGGGGAACCATGGGAGGAGGGGAGCTAGATAAATTTTTTGGGAATATTGGAATGCCCTCCCTAACAGAGCTTGACAACGAGGAATTGGAGGCCCCGTTAACTCTGGAGGAAATTAAACTAGCGGTAACAGAATTGAAAAATCAGAAATCCCCTGGTCCTGATGGTCTCCCCGCTGAGACATATAAAAACTATGGGACGGTATTACTGCCGGAACTACTTAGAGTGTTTGAGTGGGCAAAGAAAGAGGGGAAGCTTCCCGTATCAATGACCGAAGCCACGATCATAGTGTTACATAAGGAAGAGAAAGACCCTCTAGAGCCGGGGTCTTACAGGCCTATCTCTCTGCTATGCTCGGATGTAAAGATCCTAGCAAAGATTCTGGCTGCCAGATTAAAGAAAGTAATCCATAAATTGGTTCACTCTGACCAAACGGGATTTATACCCCATAGATCAACTAGCAAGAATATTAGAAGGCTGTTTTTGAACCTGCAGATTCCAACTGAAAATGTAGGCTCAAGGGCGGTGATGATGCTAGATGTTGTTAAAGCATTTGATAGTCTTGAATAGGGGTATATTTGGCGTGTATTGAAGGAGTTTGGATTTGGTCCCTCCTATATTAATTGGGTTAAAATTCTCTATAATAACCCCAGTGCAAAGGTCAGAGTTATTAATGTCTCTTCGGAGGGGTTCAGACTTGGAAGAGGCTCAAGGCAGGGGTGCCCCCTGTCACCTTTGATCTTTGCGCTGGCAATGGAACCAGTAGCCATTGCAATAAGGCAGGATAGAACTATGGAAGGGTTTAGGAGAAGGGACAGAGAAGAGCGGATTGCGCTGTATGCGGATGATGTTCTTATTTTTTTAGGAGATACGGAGAGATCACTTAGACAGGTGATAGACATCTTCTCAAGATTCGGTGCACTCTCTGGTCTCACCATAAACTGGGAGAAATCAGCATTGTTGCCATTAGACCCAATTAGGAAGAGCTCCTGTTTGGAAAAGATCCAAATAGAAATAGTAGAGATAACAAAATACTTAGGCATATATATAACTAAAGACCCCAATGACTTCATTAAAAACAATTTAACCCCTCTGTTATCCAAATTTAAAAATAAGATCGATATATGGAGAGGACTTCCTCTTTCAGTTGCTGGAAGATGTAACTTGATTAAAATGCTGTGGTTACCTCAGCTACTATATATAATGCATAACTCGCCAATATGGATTCATAGAAAATGGTTTAAAAAAATAGATACATTGCTAAGAGCTCTAATATGGAAAGGTAGACAATCTAGGATAAGCTTACAAACCCTACAATTATCAACTTTAGAGGGGGGCCTGGCAGTACCACACCCGCGGGGTTACTTCTTAGCAGCCCAACTACAACATTTGATATCAGTAACTGACCCTGAAGGAGAAAATAATGGGGGACTGATGACTATAGGGGCACCACATAAGACACTAGTGAAGGTTTTGGAGGCAAACTCATTTGTCTACAGACCCCCTACAGTTAAGTTAATAATAAAAGTTTGGAAAACCATAAAGGATCTGAGGGGAATAGGGGGTATGGTTAAAGGTGTCCCGTTATGGGACAAAAAGAATTTACAAGAGTTAAGGCCAATAGGGAAAATTAAGATATGGGAAACAAAGGGCATAGTTAGCTTGGACCAACTGTATAATGGCAGTTCCCTTAAAACGTTTGCCTCATTAAAAGATGAGTTTGAGATACCTAACTACTCACATTATAATTATTTACAAATTAGACATGCTTTAAAAGCTCAGTTTGGGGAACAAGGACCGCGGTGGAATAGCTCTCCCATTTTTGAAAGAATGAATAGTTCTGGTGGATCCAGTGGATCCATAGCGGAACTTTATCCATATATATGTAGCAACATCATTATAGGTTCAGGGAAGCTCAAGTGTAGGAGTAAGTGGGAAAGGGACCTGGGTAGAATTTCGGATGGACAATGGAAGAAGATACTGGCAGGAGGGAACCAAGCTACAGTATCGCCGGCCCAGAAGATGTCATATTTAATGCTCTTGCATAGAACCTATTATACCCCTAAAAAACTGTTTAAATGGGGGCGGAGGGGGGACTCCAAATGCCCTAGGTGCCAGAATGTGGGGGACCTGATGCATATGATATGGAAATGTCCAAAATTATTCCGCTATTGGACGGAAATATTAGATACCATAAATAAGATCTTTAAGCTGACTCTCAGAATGGACCCCAAACTATGTATCTTGGGAGTAGGGGAGAGTCTGGGGAATATTAAAACTAAAACGGTGCTAAGGTGCCTTTTCCAGGCGAGAAAACTAATAGCACAGAGATGGCAGGCAGAGAAACCCCCTTCAAAAGATGACTGGTTTAAAACAGTAACAGAAACAGTATGGAAAGAAAGGGTAGTATATGCAAGGAGAGGAAACTTAAAGGAATTTAAAAAAATCTGGAAGCCTTGGTTAGAGGAACTGGGTTATCCTACGTAAGATGTGTGTAGGAAATAGATAAGGTAATGAAGGTATGGTATTGAGTGCATTTATAAAGGTATATTGTAAATTGCGATTAAGATAGGGGGGAGGGTGAATATGGGATAAGGGGGAGGGTGAATATGGGATATAGGGGTGGGTGGGAAGGGTTAAAGGGAGAAAATCAGATAGTAACATTTTTCTTCTTTGCTAATATATATATATATAAAATGTTTTGTATATGATGTATTTAAGAATTTTTGTAATGAGAATCTATTTTATATGTTTTGAAGATTTGAATAAAGATTATTTAATTAAAAAAAAAAAAAAAAAAGTATGTCTCTGTTATAAAGCAAGATATTTACAAATGAAATAAAGGTTGTTTTTGTTTTTGTTTTGTTTTTTTTACATTTTGCACATTTATTTATTGCGCCCCTGGAAAAAATAACAAACACAAAAAAAAAAGTAATGATAAGAAAATGGTAAAATAAAATATAGAGATAAAAATCAGCAAAAAAAATAATAGTCAAGATGAGAAAGGGAGAAAGGAGTTAACTAGAGCTGATTAGAAAAAACAAATGTTTATTAAGGGGTCAATTAGGAACACTTTTTTTTTTACTTGTAAAGTGGCTTTGATATCATAAACATATTCAATGTAATTCCCTTGATCTGCACACGAATTAAACAGTGTAAATACAGTGCAACAATAAATTGTTATAGTGTATTTTTCAATGAAGCTTCTGAAAACTGTACAAAGGCATTGTATTAAACAGCAGTGGCTGTCATTTTGACATTTTGTTTGTTTTTATGTGATGATAATAATTCCACTCTAAGAAAAGTACACAGACACACAAAAAAACAAACAAACAAAAAAACACCTTCAATAATACAAAACAAAATTTCAGTGTTTTACTAAGAAGTGGTGTCAGGTCAAAATAGATGTTGAAGGGCTGGCAAAGACAGGTCATTTTTGTAAGATGTAAAAAAAATGGTCTGGATGATAGAAGGGGTTCTCATTATTAGGAGGAAATGAATGAAGTAAACATTTTAATTGGCTGTTTTGAATAATTTTCACACACAAAATCTTGCCTTACCTTTAAAGTTGAATTTTTCCTAAAACGATTAGTAAATCCTTCTACAAAACTCAGTAATTGCTTAACCTGACTCTAACCAATCAGCTTCCAGGATGTAGCAGTCTCACACAGTCGTATCAGTGAAACTTAAATCTCATTGGTTGTATCAGACTTCTTGTATATATTTTTTTTTTTAGTAAACAAGCCATTAATTATTCGGTAGCTGTGCTCAATACAGGTGTAATTTCACAATAAAGTCACTTTATGTCAATCAAATAGAGCAAAATAAATTCTCATAAACATTATCTATCAGGAATGCCATATTACATTAGCAATCTTTTAATAATTTTGTACTCAAAGAATCAAGAAAATTAATTGGCTAAATCATTTTCTACAAGAAGAAAAAAAAAATACAGTTTTTCTTTCCGTCATGTCAATTGAAAAATTGATTTTAATTCAGATTGCAGCCTACATTAAATCAGGCCTCTGGTGGTATAGGTAGAATGTAATCCGGGGATTTTAAATATGGATATTGCAATTTCCTTGCTGTCATCCATTTTAAACATTGGCATTGAAATTTCAACAACTGCCATGATACAATAAGCAGAGCGAGCTTAGTCCTGTATTAAACATGACAGGCTGTGAGTGGCATTCCCATCACTGGTATTATTGCCAAAGTGCTTTAGTATAATACATTAATGACGGCATCACTTAGAGCTAGCTGAGCATACCCTTATCCTCGTATGTTATTTACATGTGTGTGTGACAATTAATAGTAAGGTCTGCCTATGCACAAAGCTAAAAGAACCATAGTATCAGGCTTGAGAATAAAGACCTAAGTTAGCCATACACTAGTATCATTTTGTTTAAGATTTTTTGTTTTGACCACTTCAATACTGGGCACTTTTACCCCCTTCCTCCCCAGGCCGAATTTTGGCTTTCAGCGCTTTCACTCTTTGAATGACAAATGTGCGGTCTTGCAATACTGTACCCATAAGAAATTGTTATCATTTTTTCACACAAATAGAGCTTTCCTTTGGTGGTATTTAACCTTTTTTTTTTTTTTATTGCTAAATAAACAAAAAAAGATGTTTTTTTTTATTTCTGTTATAAAATTTTGCAAATAAATAATCTTTCTCCATAAATTTATGCCAAAATTTAACCTTTTAAGCTTTTTTTTATTGCTAAATAAACAAAAAAAGACAGAGAATTTTGAAAAAAAATGTTTGTTTTTTTTTTTCATTTCTGTTATAACATTTTGCAAATAAATAATCTTTCTCCATAAATTTAGGCCAAAATGTATTCTGCTACATTTCTTTGGTGGAAATAACCCAAATCAGCGTCAATTATTTACTGTAGGAATAGTTATAGAGTCCACAAACTATGGTACATATCTGAAGATTAATCAGTCCTGATGTACTGACAGATGATCTCATTTCTTGAGGCCCTCAAAATGTCAGGACAGTACTGATGTCCCCAAATGAACCTATTTTGGAAAGTAGCTAGTCCAAGGTATTTAGTAAGAGGCATGTTGAGTTTTTTGAAGTTGTACTTTTGGCACAATTATTTGGAAAATGAAGAAATTAAAAAAAAAAAATTACAACATTGTACTACTCTGGGGAAGTGATCCAGATTTTTTGTTTTTACACACTATGATTGCTTATAGCAGTGAATTTCATTGCTATAAGCAAGCATTTTACTGAATTAAATTGATCCATTCAGTTGGTTTTGTTGTGATTAGCTGTGATTGGCCAGAGCTAATCACATAGAGAAGCGCAACAAAGCTAATTAAGGGACTGGAGGATCTCAGCTATGGGGAAAGACTACAAGCACTGAACTTATTCTCTCTGGAGAAGAGATGCTTGAAAGGGGATATGATTTCAATGTACAAATACCGTACTGGGGACCCCACAATAGGGATAAAACTTTTCCGCGAAAGGTAATTTAATAAGACACGCGGCCATTCACTAAAATTAAAAGAGAATCGGTTTAACCTTAAACTGCGTAGAAGGTTCTTTACTGTAAGAGCGGTTAGGATGTGGAATTCCCTTCCACAGGCGGTGGTTTCAGCAGGGAGCATAGATAGTTTCAAAAAACTATTAGATAAGCACCTGAACGACCACAACATACAGGGATATACAATTTAATACTGACATAAAATCACACACACAGGTTGCACTTTGATGGACTTGTGTCTTTTTCAACTTCACCAACTATGTAACATAGTACAGATGGGCTGTGATTGGCCCTGTCTGTACCATGTGATTACTGTGACCAATTACAGCTAGCCCAAATGCAATATTCCCCATGCACACATTCATGGAAATGGCTGGGTGCTGTAATGACCACCGGTTGGAAACCGCAGACAATCTGAGTGGAGAAATGTCATCAACACACCAAGGATTCCTCAGAAGGGTTCAAAGCTTTATTCACATTTGGTGTATGTGTACCATGTGACCATGTGAATAAAGCTTTGGACCCTTCTGAAGAATCCTTGGTGCGCTGATGACATTTCTTCACTCAGTCACAGCTTGCAACACAATTGTATACATGGGATGGCATGAAAGGAAGCCATCCATTGTTTACAATTGTCATGTGATCTGCTGTGATTGGTCACAGTGATCATATGACTCTGGCAGCGGGCCGGTACAGTGATCAGTCATCGGCTGTGTGCCCGGTGGACACGGCCGGTGACAGATCATGCCGCTGCATGGCCCCGCGAGAGGCGTGTTCTGGGAGGACATCATATGACGTCCTCCCAGAACCATAGTGCTTCAGCCCAGCCATCATTTTACTATAGGCCAAGAGGGAAGGTGATCCATTGATTTTCTATTCACTAGTGGGATCAAGCCAACATTTACTTTGTACTGCCGTGAAATTTGAAAGGAGTAGGATGGAAATTTTTTTCTCAATTGAATGAATTTCTATCAGTTTCAACCCAAATAGTAACCACACTCCTATTGTGACGTCATCACGTTTGCCAGAAGCAGAGCGGGAATGCAGAGTTTTGTATGAAACTCG
Source organism: Lithobates clamitans (assembly GCA_037952925.1). Classification (NCBI taxonomy): domain Eukaryota; kingdom Metazoa; phylum Chordata; class Amphibia; order Anura; family Ranidae; genus Lithobates; species Lithobates clamitans. Next base: position 3,229,280 of record JBBGZY010000658.1, read on the forward strand.
GGTTTTACACTTTACTTTTCTTTGCCTGTATGTGCAGTTTTAGTAGTTTTCATAAATATCAATCAGTTTTCACACTATGTGGAGCTTTTCTTGCTCTTTTTTTTAGTATACTCCTGCATGCATGTACCAATGACCGGTAAGTGAGCCCTGTGACAGTATCCCCTAGAAGGAGAACCATTCATGTAGAGGGAGACTTTTGAGGGATAAGATTGTAGATCTGTTTGCATCTTTAGAGCGCTTTATAAGTTAGAGAGTCATCTCTGTTTGGTAAGCATATTTGAGGCCAGGTTCACACCATTGCGAATTGGATGATGGTTCCCCACATCCAATTCACAATAGCAGGAGATTTTGACCGACTCTCTATGGAGCCGGTTCACATATCTCCGCAGCAGCTTCAGTGCAAATGTGCACAGGAGCCCTGTGCTTCTTTTGGTCCGTTTCAGGTCTGAATTCAGCCTAAAATTCAGGCTGAAATCAGACCTGACACGGTGAACCAGGACACACCGGACCCCTGCTTGGAGCCACATGCGGCGATGGTGTGAACCCAGTCTGAGTCTCCTTTCTTGGTGGTGGCAACATGGAGCGATGTTCTCCAACAAACTTCTAGCAGTGTATGCAGTGTTCGGTTGGTAAAGTCCATTCATTCCAAAAATCAAATGTTAAAAGCAAACAAAATTTTAGGGTACCTTCAGGCGACATGTGTCAAGTCGTTGAATAAACTGAGAATTTTCATATTCATCTTTCACGTTCATTTGAAAATCTACTAGTGTAGTACAGGTAGCAAAGTACAACGTGCAATGTGCAGCACCCATAAAAGAAAATTAGAATTTATTATGTATTGGCTTGCCTCTAAGGTTTATGTAATTTCTGAATCTTTTTTTCCGTAAGTTTGCCAAAATAGTCTGTGAATCTGTTGCAAAGTTTCTTATCTGGAGATCCTGCCAATAACAGCACTTTCTGTTGCAGGCTAAAGCCGGCCATAGGTGGATCGAAATTCGACCGGTTCACCAGGAACAGGCCAAATTTCGATCTGTCTATAGGCAGGCTGGTTCTGTCACTGCAGGGAATGATCGCGGGTGGCTGATTGGCTTCCCAGCTGGCCAATGGGAGCGCACCACAAAAGCCAGTTCCTGAGCCGACGTACAGTTATGGCGATTTGCGGGATCGTGCCACCTTTCCTTATAATGGCCATACCTCCCAACATTTTGAGATGGGAATGAGGGACACCTACTTGCAAATGTATGTAGACATAGGACACGCCCCCCCGACACACCCCCTTAAAGGCGAATTAACCAAAAAAAGGTCAATTACTGTAAATCCACAAGGACTTTTTTTACCATTCCTATTCCTTTATATTGGCTTTTAAATTTACAAATGCAGCAATTTAGAAATTGGATGAAAGGTTTAGCATTGGGAAACAATTTTGAAAGATAAAAAGTGCATTTTAGATGCAACTATATAGATCAGACCAAAATGAGGGACAGATGAGGGGTAAAGAGGGACAGAGGGACATTGCTCCAAATCAGGGACAGTTCCTCCAAATCAGGGACAGTTGGGAGCTATGTAATGATGGAGGCTGGTCGGCAAGTGGTTAATGAACACAGAGCTATATAAGTTTGTGTCTAGTATAGCTGCCTGTAGTTCGGCTTTTAAAGTATATAAAGAGAAGACTTAAGAGAGACAAAAAGAGACAGAAAGAAATCAAAGTGAAGCTTTCCCGTTTGCCTGGATTTTTGTTTTAAATAAATGAATAAGCTCCAGCCATTGCCTTTTCCCTCTGTAATCAAAATTAGGCCGAGCCATAATGTATACGTCTTTTTCCACGAGGTGGAAATTGAAATGTTCCTGTATCTAAATGCATAATGAATGTGTCCCTACTGTCCTTTATGGAAATTGAGCTTATACAACAGAGCAGGCAGCAGAGTAGTCAATAAAGGGCAAATCTGATACTTCCAGAGGCACGGGAGAGCAATGCGAACCCTCGCTGATGTTCAGCTTCGGAGCCGAGACCTCTTAAATGCAAACTGACAGCTTAGCAGCCTCCCTTCCTCTATGTGAATGAAGCTCTCAGTCCATTGCATTGGGGAAAGTAAGCTCGCTCTATGGGTAGATCATCGTGTGCTCTACACCTTCCAGCGCTACAATTACTCACCGTTTTTTTCCCCCGTATTCTATATCCTTTAAGTATGTTTGTGTTAAAGATGGGATTTCCAGGGTGGGAAAAAAATAACTGAAAAGAAATACCTCACACGGGAAAACTTCAAAATCAATTTGCGTTAAGGAAGCAGAATCGCACGGAGAATTTTCATTTATTTTATTTTGACTTGCTGCGAATGGTAGAACACTCATGATATATTTTCCCTTTACTCGCAGAGGTTACATGGAAGGGTTCGAACTATGACTCACAGAGATGTGGAGATTTTTTTTTAATGGTACCTGTCATTAGAAAAGTTCCTGTGCTGCCATTACAGACCCTCAAAAAATACTACTTTATGGGGTTGGTTTACTAAAGGCAAATAGGAACCTCGCAAGCGCAGTTGCTCCAGAGCTTAGTAAAGAGGTAAAGATTCACTTTGCAAGGAATATCCAATCGCACGAAAGGAAAATTTTTGTTTGCACGTGATTGGATGATGGAAGCCAGCAGAGCTTCCCATCATTTACTAAGCTCTGGAGCAACTGCACTTGCAAAGTGCACAATCTATTGGCCTTTAGTCAATCAACCCCAAGTCAATCAACCCTCCGGCACACTTTTGTCCGCCAGGTGCGCCGGACTTTAAAACGGACGGACTTGCCCACACACGACCGGACTTTGCGGCGGGCTAAGTCCGCCCGTCTTTCCGACGGACTTTCGCTGGAGTTACGGCGGTCTTTCAGAATGAACGGACTTGCCCACACACGGACAAGTCCGTTCATTTTGAACGTGACTCAGGTGCGACGGGACTAGAAAAGGAAGTCAATCTTGCCGCTTTTATCGGCGAGATTGACACCTTGCGAGCCCCGTCGCGGGTCATACCAGGCCCTTAGGTCTGGTATGGATTATAAGGGGAACCCCTACGCCGAACAAACGGGGCGCCCCCCTCCCCCAAAGCACCCACCCCCCATGTTGAGGGCATGCGGCCTGGTATGGTTCAGGAGGGGGGCGCTCGCTCGTCCCCACCCCCTTTCCTGACCGGCCGGGCTGCGTGCTCGGATCGGGGTCTGGTATGGATTTTAGGGGGGACCCCACGCCGTTTTTTCGGTGTAGAGGGGTTCCCTTTATAATCCATACCAGACCTAAGGGCCTGGTATGCCCCGCGCTCGCCGCAATAGGAAAATTTGTTTTTCCTATTGCAGCGAGCGTGAGATGCAATACCCTGCCCTCGCGTCGCATCTGGTCCGTCGGACCAGCATACACACGAGCGGGCTTTCCGTCGGACCAGCACACAGACGAGCGGACTTTCCGCCCGAAACTGAGTCTGACGGAAAGATTTAAAACTTGTTTCAAATCTAGGTCCGGCGGGCTTTTGGAAAAAAGTCCGCCGGAAAAGTCCGCCGGAGCCTACACACGGTCGGATTGTCCGGCACACTCTGGTCCGCCGGACCAAGTATGCCGGAAAGTCCGACCGCGTGTACGCGGCATAACACTTAACCCCTATCCTCCTTCAAACTTAAAGCGGGGTTCCCATTTAAAAAATAAATAAATAAAAGTCAGCAGCTACAAATACTGCAGCTGCTGACTTTTAATCGGACACATACCTGTCCCAGGGTCCAGCGATGCGGGGGTCGAAAGCCCCCGCCCGTCCCCCCCCCTCCGCTCGGCGGCGCCGGCATTTTAACTGTGGGCGCCCGGCTGTGGCTTCAAAGCCGGGCACTCACCGCGCTTGCGCGAGACGCGCGCTGTCACTGGCCCCACAATCATCTGGGACCGGTCACGTGTGGAGGGTGGAGAGGCGATCTCCCTTCCTGCGCCGAGGGAAGTGACGTCAGGAGCCCAGGCACCGAAGGAGGCAGACTACGAGGGACCCCCTAGTAACAGGCATTTAGAGGTGAGTAAAAAAAATTTTTTTCTCCAAATATTTTTTTTTTTAATTTCTTTTAAGCACATTACTAATTTTTTTTTTTTTGGGTGGAACTCCACTTTAACCCTTCGCCTAACCCTACATTAAAGTGGATCTTCACCCTCCCCCCCCCCAGTTTTTTAACACCTGCTTTTATAAAACAAACAAAAAAAAAGGTAATAAGAAATAAAAACACACAACTATTTCTGAAGAAGAAGGGAGGAGGGGGTGGATAGGAGATTGCCTGGAGGGTGAAGATCTGCTTTAAGTTGCAACATAATTAACTAATGTAACCATTACCTCTCAACCTCCTTGTCCTTAAAATACATCTAAACCCAAGAACAAAAATGTCATATTTTGCAGCTTACAGATCTTTAGTCTCCGTTCACATCTAGGTGTCCTGGATCCCGGGCAGTATCACTGCAATTCTGCCCGTGATCCCGAATCGACGCAAATCACGGGACGTGCTTGCGTTCCCGGTCACTTTCAATGACACCCCAAGCGCGGCATGATTTTGCACGGCGAATCGTAGTAAAATTGTGCAAACAGAAGCGTGGGACGCCTGACGCTCAAGAAAAGTTCCAGAACTTCTTTTGAGCGACAGGCGTCCCACGATTCTGTTTGGGCAATTTTACTGCAATTCGTTGGGCGACAATCGTGGCAAAATCACGTCACGATCGCCATTGGAAGTGATGAGTATCGCAAGCGCATCCCGCGATTTGCGGAGATTCAGGATCGCGGGCAGAATCGCAGCAATTCCGCCCGTGATCCAGGGAGCCTAGATGTGAACGGAGCCTAAGACGTGGTGGCTGTGTTACTTTTCATTTTTCTGCAAGTTTAAAAAATAGGGGCTGATCCTTTCAACAGGCCTATAAACCTTATAATTTCCTGTGACTTATCTGCAATTTTATTTAGCTATCATCTATGTCCAAAGCAACATCCCTCTACTAATAGAAAAGAAGAGAGAGGCAAATGTTTGTGGCCAAATCGGGAGGCCACCTAGTGTGACAACACTGTTTCTCCATTAATACAGTGCAGTGAGTGTTGTCACTCTAGTAATGGAAAAAACCTGGGGAGAAAAAGCTAAACCACCACATCTAAGGAAATGTATTCTGCAATATGCAAAATTTTAGTTTTAGGGTTTAGATATGCATTAGTGTAATCCTGCACTTAAAGTGGTTGTAAACCCTCCCTAGTGACTTTTAACTATAGGTAAGCCTAGAATAAAGCTTACCTATAGGTAGTGGAAATATCTCCTAAACACGCGCCGTTTAGAAGATATTTCACTTGTAGTTCGCCGATGATGTAATCGGCGCATGCGTTGTGAAAAAAAGAACCTCCGTGCCGTTTCTTCCCCCAGTGTGTGCCGTTACTGACGGCTCCTGCGCACATGCGTCACGCAGCTCCGGACAGTCACAGAGCCATAGTCCGCGGCCCCCGGAAGGAAGAGGAGTGAAGATGGACTCAGCCTGCACAGGGGACAGCGATGGATTCGTTGCAGGTAAGTGTCACATAATGGGCTAGTATGTAATGCATACTAGCCCATTATGCTTTTAATTTGCAAGCTTTGCAGGGAGCAAACGAGGAAGTAAAACCCATCAGGGTTTACTTCCTCCTTAAAGTTTTTCTTAAACCAAACTTTTTTCTGTTTTGGATTTAGTAGAGAACATTCAAATCCCCGCAACTAGAGAGCAGGTTTACACCAGTGCACTGCAGTGTAGGTGCAGCGTGATTGTATCCGCATTTTGCATGCTGTTCCCTTTTATTTTTATTAGACTGTGCGTTTTCTGAAAGGTGCAAAGATGCAGCATACAGAGCCGCGGTCATATGAATTCAGCATTAAAGCGGCACTGCAGACTTAGAAGCGAGCTGGGCAACTTGCACAGTTAAAACTTTGTAATCCCTGCCCATACTTCTAACACTGTTGACATTACTGAACAATGGAAACAACTTCTGTTAGGGATCACCTCCCCTCCGGTGTGCAGCGATTCTAAGCCGGTACCACCGAGCTTGTACTGGTCTCCACCAACTCAACAGTCCCGTCGTCTCACTCCCAGTGACAGTGTTCCGTATGTTACTAATGAATACAGGAAACACAGTGGCACAGTTCCCCATAACTCCATGCGTGTTCTCCTTCTGTGGCCCCTTTTACACCTCTCTCTCTCTCTCTCTCTGTGACTCCAAGCAAAAGGTCCCTAGGTTCTCTGTGCCGTGAGATTGGTCCCTGTATGCAGGGAACCGTTCGCTAGTGGCCAAGGATAACACCCCTTCACTACCAAAAAATCCTTTACCCCATGTCACCCATATCCTGTCTGGTTGGATGATTTGACATGTGACACAAACTCGGTAGTCCTTAGCAATGGCAATATAGTCTCCTTAGGACAGCTTCTCTGCTCATTAGACCCATATATTGTATCTTCTCTAAATTCTCTTCAGTCTTCTGTTGTAAGCCCTGTTCTTTAGATACTGTACACCTTATATGCACCCCTGACAAAGTTCTCTAAAGCCTCATACACACGATCAGATTTCTGGCAGAGAATTGTGTGATGACAGACAGTTTGCCTAAAATCCGACTGTTAGTATGCTCCATCAGACAATTGTTGTCCAACTTTCCGCCAACAAATGTTGGATGGCAGGCTAGTAAATTTTCGTCAGACAACGGTCTGTTGTCAGATTTTCGTATCGTGTGTACACAAGTCCGTCACACAAAAGTCTAAAGCACAAACACGCATGCTCGGAATCAATGCTCACCAAACACGACATTAGCAGAAGGTGCCCAAAGGGTGGCGCTCAAGAGCTGAAATTCCACGTAGTATGTCACTAAGTTCGTGTTTGTTGGCTGACAATTGTGTGCCGTTAGTATGCAAGACAAGTTCCTGGCACACGCCCTTCGGACAAAAGTCTGACGCTCTGTCGGCCAACAATCTGATCGTGTGTACGAGGCTTAGGTGTCCTTGAATAGTGCCCCATTAGGTCATACCTTGGTTGTGTAGTGGATAAATCACACTGCACCCAAACAGCAGCACACTGGTGTGAACCCACTCTAAGAGGGAACCCCTCTTTGACAGTTCTTGCTGGAACAAGTGTCCACATTGGAAGACTTCCCCTCAACCGCTGTTCCTGTGACAATTGTACAATTTTGGATTATGCGCCACTTTCTGTCCAAGTACGAGTGGTGCTCAGGACAACCAGGGAGATGTCTTAGTTCTGCCATTTTCTTCGACACCAAGCATTTTGTATGTGAGAAACAGAAGAGAGCCTTGATTGGGTGTTCCAGTAGGACAAGCAGATGTGTTTCAGGATCATCAGATTATCATGCTGCTGATTGGTGTATTACAGCTTTGCCTGCATTAAAAGTAGTCTTTGCTCCCTGTATGCATCCTTTAATTTTCAACCATGATCATTTTAGGATACCGTTTGAAGCAAACATACCTGCTTTGCCCTACTCTTATGATCAGTGTGCTAGATTCAACAATATATCATAAAAAAATAAAGAAAGAAATAATATAAATATATGAACTTTTAACATTCATAGGCTTGAATCTTTTTATATATAGTGACATAAGTGATACAAAATCTAGAAGAGATGAATATCGGAACAGTGACGTTTAGACACTAGGGAGTGGATGGGTTAAAATGAATATTCCTTTATATAGATTATACTGTCAGTTACTCACAACATTACTTGGCAAAGTTAGTATAGAAGTTTAAATTTAACATCTCCAAGAATCTTTGTGCGGTGCTCCCTAGGGGTATGAGCAATCAGTTTTATAAAGGTCTGTGAGAAATATCACACGGCTCACAAGTAGGGTGAAGTCTTCCCGGGATGATAAGGATAAAAGGTTGGAGAGTCAAGCAAATGTTATCGCTTGGATATTAAAGCACTAATTACTGGCAAGGTGAGCTCAGGACCATCTCTCTGACTTTACCAAGGCTGTGATGAGCTGCACTGAAATAGAATGTATTCCAGGGTTCTGCCCAGGCTATACTAATATTTGAGTATTAGGTGAACATGAGTGCAATGATTATCCCAACCATCTTCTTGTATCTCTTTGCAACTGCATCAGGTTTGCCAACTGTTCACAAATGTATTGACGGTCTGTTAGGGGTTTCGCACACAGATGCCTAAATACGCCACGCTTTTAGGCATTCAAGCATTTTTTTCTTACTGATCTAAAAGCAGCCTGTTGTTTGTAATGAGCCTGTACAGGTGTGCAAACGTACGCAGCAAAGTCACCTGGTAGTTCGCCCCCCCCCTCCTTCACCTGCTCCGGGCCATTCACAAAGCATAGCAAGCTTCGCGCATGCGCAGTAGAGAACCCGGCTGTGAAGCCGCAAGGTTTCACTGCTGGTTTCCCTTACAAGAAATGGCGGCGGCAGCACCCGAGAGCCGATTGAAAAATTTCAGGACAGGTAGCTGCTGACGTTACATTTTTTCTGAAGGAGCCTGGAGCTTCTCTTTAAGCAGTCATGATCCATTAGGAAATTCAGCCCGAGAAATGCCACATAGCATCCCTGGAATGCATGTAGACAGGAAATGGCTGCAAAGAGGCTATTACAGTGCCTTGAAAAAGTATTCATACCCATTGAAATTTTCCAAATTTTGTCATGTTACAACCAAAAGCGTAAATGTATTTTATTGGGCTAGACCAACACAAAGTAGCACATAATTGTGAAGTGGAAGGAAAATGATAAATGGTTTTCAAACTTTTTACAATTAAATTTGTGAAAAGTGTGGTATGCATTTGTATTCAGCCCCCTCTACTCTGATACCCCTAACTAAAATCTAGTGGAACCAAATGCCCTCACAAGTCACCTAATTGGTAAATAGAGTCCACCTGTATGTAATTTAATCTCCCTATAAATACAGCTGTTGTGTGAAGCCTTCAGAGGTTTGTTAGAGAACCTTAGTGAACAAACCGCATCATGAAGGCCAAGGAACAAACCAGACAGGTTAGGGATAAAGTTGTGGAGAAGTTTAAAGCAGGGTTAGGTTATAAAAAAATATCCCAGGCTTTGAAAATCTCACGGAGCACTGTGCAATCCATCATCCTGAAAATGGTAAGAGTATGGCACAACTGCAAACCTACCAAGACATGATCGTCCACATAAACTGGCAGGCCGGGCAAGGAGAGCATTAATCAGAGAAGAAGCCAAGAGGCCCATGGTAATTCTGGACGAGCTGCAGAGATCCACAGATCAGGTGGGAGAATCTGTCCACAGGAAAACTATTAGTTGTGCACTCCACAAATCTGGCCTTTATGGAAGAGTGACCAGAATAAAGCTATTGTTGAATAAAAGCCATAAGAAGTCCCATTTGCAGTTTGCGTGAAAGCCATGTGGGGGACACAGCAAACATGTGGAAGAAGGTGCTCTTGTCATATGAGAGCAAAATTGAACTTTTTGGCCTAAAAGCAAAACGATATGTGTGGCGGAAAACTAAAACTGCACATTACCCTGAACACACCATCCCCACTGTGAAACATGGTGGTGGCAGCATGTTGTGGGGATGCTTTTCCTCAGCAGACACAGAGAAGCTGGTCAGAGCTGATGGGAAGATGAATAGCCAAATACAGGGCAATCCTGGAGGAAAACCTTAGCATTTGCAAAAGACTTGAGACTGGGGCGGAGGTTCACCTTCCAGTAGGACAACAACCCTAAACATATAGCCAGAGCTACAATGGAATAGTTTAGATCAAAGCATATTCATGTGTTAGAATGGCCCAGTCAAAGTCCAGACCTTAATCCAATTGAGAATCTGTGGCAAAACTTGAAAAATGCTGTTCACATACTCTCCATCCAATCTGACAGAGCTTGAGCTATTGTTCAAAAAAGAATGGGAACAAATGTCACTCTCTAGATGAGCAAAGCTGGTAGAGACATCCCTAAAAAGACTTGCAGCTGTAATTGCAGCGAAGGGTGGTTCTACAAAGTATTGATTCATGGGGGCTGAATACAAATGCACGCCACACTTTTCACATATTCATTTGTAAAACATTTTGAAAACCATTTAACATTTTCCTTCCGCTTCACAATTATGTGCCACTTTGTGTTGGTCTATCACATAAAATCCCAATAAAATACATTTATGTTTATGGTTGTAACATGACAAAATGTGGAAAATTTCAAGGGGTATTCATACTTTTTCAAGGCATTGTATCTATCTATCTATCTATCTATCTATCTATCTATCTATCTATCTATCTATCTATCTATCTATCTATCTATCTATCTATCTATCTATCTATTTATCTATCATAGTGCCAATATTCAAAAAGGGCACAGTTATGTGCCAGAAAACTGCAGACCAGTCAGCCTAACATCACTAGTATGTAAAATATTGGAGGGGATGATAAGGGGCCATATCTAGGAATTTGCTGATGTAAAGGATTTTATTAGTAGTAATCAGCATGGATTCATGAAGGATCGTTCTTGCCAGACCTGTTAGCATTCTAGGAAGTAAGCTGTAATCTGGAAAGAGCAAGGCCTGTGGACGTGGTGTATCTGGATTTCGCCAATGCATTCGATACAGTTCCCCACAAATGCTTATATTACATATTAAGGTCTGCTGGCATTAACAATAGTGTTTGTATCTGGATAGAAAACTGGTTACAGGAGGGCGTCCAGAGGGTGGTGATAAATAGCGCATCTTCTAAATGTTGTAAGTGGGTAGTCCAAGGGCTCTGTTCTAGGAACAGTTCAGTTATTTTGTTCATAAACTATATAGAGGTTGGTCTATCTATCTATCTATCTATCTATCTATCTATCTATCTATCTATCTATCTATCTATCTATCTATCTATCTATCTATCTATCTATCTATCTATCTATCTATCTATCTATCTATCTATCTATCTATCTATCTATCTATCTATCTATCTATCTATCTATCTATCTATCGTTCCCTCTTTCTGTGACTGTCTATAGCTCAGTGTGCAGTACTAAGCTCATTTTTTTACTGTAGGAAGAATATGTAAAAGCTTTTTCACTTTAGTTTTTTTGGAGATGTTAATGAGAATTCAAGAAGACATCCAATATTCCCCATGGTTCCGTCTATTCTCTGGTTATGTTTCCTCAATGTCTCCTGGTCTTCAGCATCTTATATTGAAGCCATCGATGTGATATATTCCACACCGCAGCCCGGCTTCTGCATGCTGTTGCATGGGTGCCAGCTTTATTGCTTAACAAACATTTTCCCGGCTGTGCTGTCATTTATATCCCAGTGATTTACTGTACGTGTGCCATGGACTCAGTTAACTCTGTCACTCTGCTCTCAGTTTGACTCCTGAGTGAGGATTTTCCTGGATATTACTGCTTTCCATAACATTTTATAACATTTTATTTATTTATTAGTACAGATATGTAAAATTGTACTACATTATTATACTTGTTATAGCTATAATGTAACCGGAGCACAAGGGACATTTGTCACTGCTGTCAATTTAAGCAATTGTACAGCTTAGCCTTGCATAGAAAAGTTACATGGGAAAAAATAGTCTGCACTACCCATAACCTTGTGACATTCCAGGTATGATTTTTTAAGTACTGGCTTAAAAATGAATGGAAAGATTCATGTATGTTCCTACTGTTTTTTAAGATATGACCTGGTCAAAAATTAAAAAATTGCATTTAAATTTCACATTAAAAAATAAGTAAATAAATGTACATTTTTTTGCAGGTAAAAAAATGTGCATTTACAATTTTTTTTTCTTTTTTAGCCTGGAATATGTTGCACCAGCGATCAGCAGATCCCTGATGCCATGCAGGTCTCCTGCAGACTGTTAGTATAAGCTGTGCATCATACGGCCAGGTAGGTTCACACTGACAGGAAGATGCAATTAAGTACCACGGGGTTCAAGAGCGCCATGGTAGTTCATTGAGAACTACAAGCCAAGAGCCGCAATGGTTGTCAGACTCAGAACTTGTAGCTAATTTATACACAGAGCTCCATGTGGGTGGAGCTCCGTGGTGTTTTCAAAAAGTGACAGCTACTATGGGGAACTTCTCCCCATACTGCTGTCACAGAGAGAGCGAGAGTAGTAAGGAGCAGCTGCAGCAGTGGGGACATGTTACAGGCTGAACACTAAAAAGGGGTGGAACATGTAACATGTTCCCAAAGGTGAACTTATCCTTTAAAGTAAATGTAAACCCTCACAATGCACTTCTTTTATTTGTTCCCATTTGGACTAAGAAAAAAAACGCGATTTCCTCTCCCCACACCGCATTCAATGTGTATCGAAAAGGCCCATCAGATGTCATCACTGGCTCCTCCCGATGACTTTATCAAGTGACGCAACGCGTTCGGAGGAGCCAGTGACGACATCTCATGTGTCCTTTCGTTACACATTGAATGCGGTGTGAGGAGAGGGAATCGCGGTGAGCATCTGACTGTTAATTTGCGCTGTTTACTTTAGAAGTATATGTGAGTGGATCCACCTAAGCTTTTGATGCTGTGGATATAATTTTGCTGATCATTGCGCAATGATGTTTTTCTTTGATTGCATGAATGAAACATCTCACTGGAGGAATTAAGAGGAATAGCGTGGAGAAGCAGCAGAGTAGGATCCTACTGTTTAGAGCACTGACAGTGATTAAATAAACACCCCGGAATTGTTTTATTTCCATTGTTTTTGTTACATTTTGGGACTTTCATGGACTTTGGCTTTATGCACATACACCTCAGAGGGCTGTAATACGCCCTTACTCTGGTGATTGATCACAGTTATTATTGAGGGTTTTCTGATGTGCCTTTTGCTGTCTCCCTGACATTTGTCTATATCACTTAGCACTATATATGCATATCACTTGTTTATCACTCTATATTTGGAGTTTGTGTTATTATTGGGAGTTAATTTTTAGCGCACCATTAATTGCTTTTATATTATTTACTATAGAGGTGTCAGAACACTTTCACAATAGTTGCAGCTTAATTATTTAGGTATTTCCTATAGTGATTCACCACACACCATATCAGCGCTTTAGTACACTATTGTTCACAAGTGGTTGTAAACCTCAGACATAAAATAGGAACAAAGCATATCCTTCTGCAGTGTGTACTTGTCTCTATCCAGAGCAATTTTTTCTGACACCAAGAGAAACAAGGTGACAGGGTAGGGAGTTTCAGCACACAGCCCATGATTGATAGCTTTTGCTCTGTTCCTATGTGAAGGGGGGGGTGTCCCTTCCTACCAAGAAGCTTCTCCAAATTTAATAGAGCTGTCCAATATTCTTATCAAATAAACATACTAAAGATAATTTTGCCACCTCTTAGAATATATCAGCTATTGCAGTAATTGGATTCAAATGACCCACCTGGATATATTGTAAATCTAAGCTTTGTTATCAATAGGGATGAGCTGAGTTTTGTTTGGATACTAGTTTGAACCTAAAGAAGTGTGGTAAATGGTATAATTGCAATCTTAAAAGGTACCTACATTCAAAAATTGTTATATGGAGAGGAACGTTTTTGTATTTGAAGCCATATGGACTTTCATGGTACCACCAAAGACTTACAAGACATATAAGGTTAAAATCAAAGTACTTTATTACATCAATTGAATAAAAACATATGTCAACATCATGCCAAAAATGGCATTAAAACTCTCTCACAACTGGATTGTTGCAAGTATAAGCTGGTACTATTTAATACCGTGGACTGGATGGTAAAGTCTAAATCACATAGTTTAACCAGTTCTTCTCAGCATGTTTCAGGGTTCTTCCGCTTCTTCAGGAGTGTTTAAAAGAGCTAGATATCTACAAAAGAATGAATATGACATAATACATGTACAGTATCTCACAAAAGTGAGTACACCCCTCACATTTTTTGTAAATATTTTATTATATCTTTTCATGTGACACTGAAGAAATTAACCGCTGGCAACAAAAGTGAACAAAACAACAAAATTGGGCCCAATTAGCCATTTTCCCTCCCCAGTGTCATGTGACTCATTAGTGCTACAAGGTCTCAGGTGTGAGTGGGGAGCAGGTGTGTTAAATTTGGTGTTATCGTTTTCACCCTCTCATACTGGTCACTGGAAGTTCAACATGGCACCTCATAGCAAAGAACTCTCTGAGGATCTGAAAAAAAGAAAAGACTCAGAATAGACCTTGCCATGGTTGACCAAAGAAGTTGAGTGCACGTGCTCAGCGTCATATCCAGAGGTTGTCTTTGGGAAATAGATGAATGAGTGCTGCCAACATTGCTGCAGAGGTTGAAGGGGTGGGGGGGTCAGCCTGTCAGTGCTCAGACCATACGCCACACACTGCATCAAATTGGTCTGCATGGATGTCATTCCAGAAGCAAGCCTATTCCAAAGATGATATACAAGAGAGCCCACAAACAGTTTGCTGAAGACAAGCAGACTAAGGACATGGATTACTGGAACCATGTCCTGTGGTCTGATGAGACCAAGATAAATGTATTTGGTTTGAATGGTGTCGAACGTGTGTGGCAGCAATCAGGTGAGGAGTACAAAGACAAGTATGCCTACAGTCAAGCATGGTGGTGGGTGTGTCATGGTCTGGGGCTGCATGAGTGCAGCCGACACTGGCGAGCTACAGTTCATTGAGGGAACCATGAATGCCAACATGTACTGTGACATACTGATGCCGAGCATTATCCCCTCTATTCCGAGACTGGACCACAGGGCAGTATTCCAACAAGATAACGACCCCAGACACACCTCCAAGACGACCACTGCATTGCTAAAGAAGCTGAGGGTAAAGGTGATGGACTGGTCAAGCATGACCCCAAGACCTAAACCCCATTGAGCATCTGTGGGGCATCCTTAAATGGAAGGTGGAGGAAAGAAGGTCTCTAACATCCACCAGCTCCATGATGTCGTCATGGAGGAGTGGAAGAGGACTCCAGTGGCAACCTGTGAAGCTCTGGTGAACTCCACGCCCAAGAGTGTTAAGGCAGTTCTGGAAAATAATGGTGGCCACACAAAATATTGACACTTTGGGTCCAATTTGGACATTTTCACTTAGGGGTGTACTCACTTTTTGTTTCCAGCGGTTTAGACATTAATGGCTGTGTGTTGAGTTATTTTGAGGGGACAGCAAATTTACACTGTTATACAAGCTGCACACTCACGACTTTACATTGTAGCAAAGTGTAATTTCTTCAGTGTTGTCACATGAAAAGATATAATAAAATATTTACAAAAATGTGAGGGGTGTACTCACTTTTGTGAGATACTGTATATACAGTCTATATACAACTCAATTTCTTCCTCCAGCACATACTTGCTTGCAGAACCCGGCTATGTCACCCTGTAGTAATTGGTACTAGTACTAGTACTAGTTACTAGTACTAGTAACTGTAAGGCCCATTACAGTCAGGGTCTCGAAGCCCCTATATGTAAAGAACACATTGGGTGACACAGCTCACACTTTTCCAGCACTTTCTCTGTGTGGTCACTGATCCCAGCACAACCTCTTCAAGCCCTGCCAGCACTCCTGGCTGCAGCTGCCCCTCTCGCTATCCCTCCAGGCTAATTATACATAGCCCTTCAGACTGAAACTCACCAGCCTGCTCGGCTGACTCTCCCTCAGGAGATCTCCCAGAAGTGCTGACCTGCTCCCGCTGTCCTCTCACTTGCTCCCATGCCTCAAGGAAGGGTACCCTCCATGTGTTTTGGAAGGAGTCTTCCAACACCTGAGCCCCAGGCCCGAGGTTACCCCCCAGACTAGGGGGCACCCTCAAGGGCACTCCATCTCAATCTTCCACCCGACTGCCCCTGCTGGCATGACTCTCATTTATGAGATGGACTGCCCCCTGCCAGCCCTCTACTGGGGATTGGCTGAGGTCCTCATAAATATTTCTGACAGTCCCTCCTAGCTTCCACCCACTATGTCTAGAACATTCTTCAATGTTCCAGTAAACAGGGGGAGGCACCAGAAGAGCTGTCAGGATGAGTCATCCAGCCCTTAATCAATAAACACTGACCCAGGTTCCCAGCTCAGGCTTGGCCCCGAGCCAACCATAAATTTTCCCACACTAACAACTAAACCTATTTACATCTAGCACACTAGCTAGAGGGTGCTACACACATAATGCTCATATAACATACAAGTAGTCCTTTCAAGAAACAAAGGACCTCATATAATAGTCCCTAAGTTTTACATAGAGTAGAAGTAATGGCAAATGTACTAGCAGAAACACTCCATAGTTCCTACCGACAAATTCACTCTCTTCCTCTCCAGACAATTTTACTGTTATTGTATGTTCCTATTAAGAAAGGTCCTGAACGAAATGTTATGGCCGCAATATCTGAATTCATAATGTGTCACTTGAGAACTTAAGATCAAATGAGCTCTTATATTTTATGAAGAATGTAATCACTTTGCTCTTGGTTCTGGTTGCAAATGTTACTGTTATTAAAGAGTTTATTATTCCTGGGAGGGATCTCTTGTGATGTCTGCCTGCCGACCAAAGCACATCATATCTGCACAATCTCTCTTCCACAATAAAACTACTACGAAATAATGACCTATTATTTTTTTCCAATGGATGGCAACAAAAGGCAAAAGGTTACACTTATGTCAATGTATTGAGAGCTTCAATAATTTACACTTCTTTAAAAACTGCACCGCTTCTGGGAGCACTGATGGTACACAAGAACCTGGTGTCCCTCCTGTACTACAAACACTAAAAGGCTGGTATGAGAGGCCACCTGCTCATCATGATACCAAACTGTGTGCCTACTCTGCTGGGCTAATATCTTTGGGAGGTAGGGACTTTCCGTATAACCTCTGGGCAGATATAAAAGACAGCAATAATTGCACCTCTGTAATCATTGAGGCTTTTATCAGGCAGGTGGCAATGCAGTCTGCCTGTCCTCCAATGGTTAGAAGTCTGCTGACATGCCCCCAACCCCCCCCCCATACAACCATTTACTGGGAAGATCAGTGTACTGCTGCTTCTCCTCCCCCATGTCCCCATGTCTCTGAGTTCCCTATGCAGCTGAGAACAGAGATTATGTGATCACTTATATATAAAAAAATAATAATGATAATTAAAAAAAAAATTAAAAAAGAAGTATTTATAATGTTTTTTATCTATCTAAACACATATTAGCTCCCCTCCAAAAGAATTCAATGTCCAGTCGAAATGGTATTCAATTAAAATTTAGCTCATGTCTACAATGGTTCTCTTGGCCAAAGGCCACTGGCGAAAGTGGAGCACTATGATAGAGGAGAAAGCACCCTATGCCCTGTATTTATGAGGGCATTAGCTAATGTATTTTTCTTGTGAAAGGTTTCCTTTAACAACGTTTTACATTTAACCCAAATAAAGTTTCATTTTTCACAACACACTCACTAATCAGATGAAAATGGACAAGTCGTCAGAAATCCACGAGAGACTGTGTGGGCCTCCAAAAAGGCCAGTCTCTAACTATAGATATAGCCGCACCGAAGATAATTGCTGTCAAAATTAATATCATATTGAAGTTACCGTATCTATTTCAGGAAAATAAATTCTGCAAGTGCTGTGAGGTAGAGTGAGGAATAAATCCGGATCAGACTGTTTACAATGATAACTGTGGACATGATTTTTATTTAGTGGGTGCTGAACACACAGAAACCTAACAAGATGAAGACAAATTATTATCTTTCCTTATGCTTATTTTTAAACATTTCTAAATGTACCCTTACTTCTTTTACTTGAAAAAGAAAAGTGTGTATAAGGGCAAAAATTCAGGAGATTGGATCCAAGTATAATGCAGATAGCAGAAAACTCATGACCTAAAATTAGAATGGCACCACAGGAAATCATTTTTTTTGTCATTTGGATCTGTTGTAAATGGTTGAAATCTTAAAGTAGTATTATGCTTCTACAACAAAACTCCCATGTTGAGGGCATGTGGCCTGGTACGGTTCGGGGGGGGGGGGGGGGGGCGCTCTCTCGTTCCCCCTCCTCTTTTCCTGCAGTCTGTCAGGTTGTATGCTTGGATAAGGGTCTGGTATGGATTTTGGGGGGACCCCATGCCATTTTTTAAAATTTAGCACAGGGTTCCCCTAAATTTAAATAGCAGACCTAAAGGGCCTGATATGGATTTTGGGGGGACCCCCGCGCAATGTTTATTTTAATTTTTGGTTCGGGGTTCCCCTTAATATTCATACCAGACCCAAAGGGCCTGGTAATGGACTGGGGGGGGGGGGGACCCATGCATTTTTTCAATGAGTTTTTTCTATATTGCCGAGACCCGATGCTGTGGTATTGTTCTAAATATGAGAAAATTGTGCCACTTTACAGGCATACTATAGACACCCTCCAGGCACGATATTTAAAGGAATATTTCATTTTTATTGTTTCACTTTAAGCATTATTAAAATCACTGCTCCCAAAAAAAGTCAGTTTTTAAAACTTTTTTTTGCATTGATACATGTCCCCTGGGGCAGGACCCGGGTCCCTAAACACTTTTTATGACAATAACTTGCATATAAGCCTTTAAAATAAACACCTTTGATTTATTGTGTTAGTGTCCTATAGTGACCCATAGGCTTTAACGGTGTTCCGGCGGCTTTCGAATTTGCCCCGAACACTGCATATTGTTCGGTGTTCTCCGAACATTCGAACAACCGAGTTCGGCCCAAACTTATGCCCGGGTTGAACAGTTCGCCCATCCTTATTATCAATATCTTTCTGCAAATGAGGTCTCCAGAACTGGACACAGTATTCTAAATGAGGCCCCACTAAAGATCTATATAAAGGAATCAGAACCTCCTTCCTCCTGCTGGTGATCCCTCCAGTAATGCATTCTAGAATTCGTTTCACTTTTCCCACTGCCTGGTCACACTGTTTGCTCATTTTGCAATCATCTGACATAAGTACCCCAAAATCTTTTTCCTCTGTAGTGCTGGCCAACACTGTACCCCCAATGTTGTACTCTCTCAAGGGATTATTTTTCCCTATGAACCAATATATGTGTGTAAGCCACTCAGGCTGTATGGGAATGAAGTTCTGTGCTTTTCATTGTGAGTGCTGGCCAGGAAGGGAGCTCTTCTATGCTCCAGGCAATGGTAGAAAGTGATTAGGTGTCCCAGGAGCCGCACATCAAGTCAAAACCTGCTATATACCTCTGCCAGGCCACACCCACTGGAGCTTACTCATGGAGATCCCTAGGAAAGAGCTGTGTATGTGGCCATGTGCATGTGAATGCAAATGGGAGTGACCTTTTCATTAGTGATCAGCCACTGCGCTTGCAGCGTTCTAATCAGACGTGATTAACCCTTTGGGAATATCTTGCCAAATTTGAAATGTTTGTTGCAGGGGATGCCCAAAAGGTGACTTGTATATTAGTGCAGGAAATTACATTTCTGAGGAGCGTTCAGCATACCATCTGTGTACAGAATGCCTCCAGACTGCCATTTTGCATTGGATTCTTCCCCAAATTACAGCGCTGCTGATCGATAGGGAAAGGTAATTTTTATTAAAATTGTATTACAATGTGTCGCAGTTGTATATACCATATTACTATTTTGTTATTTGTGATATTTTTTTTCCATGAAAGTGGACTTACCCTTAAATTACTATATTACTTATTTTTTTTTAAGATATTGCTCACACTGCCTCAAACTGTAACTTATAATAGAAACACCTGTGTATAATTGAATATGAACCATAATCCTTCATGGATATGAAAGTGTTTGTGTGTACTACATAGGCCATATGGTTTCAGTGTCTGTGACAGCTCTGGTTCTTCTATAAATAGTAAAGTATACTGGTTAAGTTGTACAGATCAGCATGAGATGACTGGGAGGGTTTGGAGAGGATGTGGCTGGTGAGGTGATTTCCTAACGTGTGGTCATATGGAATATAAAAAAGATCAGCTAATAATGGTGAAAAAACAATAATTTTTGAATAAAACAGACAAAAAAAAACAAGAGAAAATTTCCCACATTGTCCTTTCCTGATTATAAACATTTAACGTACTCGCTAAAATGCAGAGTTTATTAACCCTTGTTGAAGTCTGAGACTCTCAGGCAGTGTAACATGTCCCTTGGAGGGTTTCTGTTGACTGGTAAGCAAAACTTTAATTAGCAATTTAAATTTTAAGATGGATCATACCCAGATGTTAGCGGTGTCTCCCTGAGATGGATAAATATAGAGCAATGTGAGAGCTTATATACCTAGCTGTCTTAAAACGTATGCCAGACACCCTCCAGTGCTGCTCATATAACCAAAAGTCTAGGCATTCGGTCAAGTTGAACGGGGATGATTGGAGTTTAAGTTGGATGGTCCTTCCCTTTAACAAATTTATAACGTAAATGCTTTGGTTTAGTTCATGTAACAGCAGCTTAAAATACATTTTAAAAACGTACAGTAAATGACCAAAATGCATAAATGACTGCCACTAGGGGTGCATTCAAATGTCTACAACAACATACAAAGTCATTCACAACTCTTCCCCAACCCGAGCTACATCACCAATCTTGTCTCCAAATATCACCCCAAACCGTTCTCTCTGCCCCTCTCAAGACCTCCTGCTCTCAAGCTCACTTGTCTCCTCCTCCCATGCTCCTCTCCATGACTTCTCCAGAGCCTCTCCCATCCTCTGGAATTCTCTACTTCAATCTGTCTAGCTATCTCCTACTTTGGCTGCCTTTAGGCGATCCTTGAAAACTCATCTCTTCAGGAAAGCCTGTCACGCCCACAACTAATCTTTTATCGCTTCCACCAGCTCATCCCCCACAGTTAAAACCTTTTGTACCACTTGCACCATCGTATTAGATCAGGGCCCTCTAAACCCTTTTGTATTTTATTGTATTGTAACTGTCTCCCTTTTATATTGTAAAGCGCTGCATAAACTGTTGGCACTATATAAATCCTGTATAATAAAAATAATAATAGGAGCACCATGGAACCACTGAAAATACAGGATGTTTTAATCTACAAGCTTTGTCACCTCTTGGTAGTGTCAAGGGATAGCCCATCCATACCTGCTCCCTACACCTTTCTATTGACCAAGCCACTCATCATGGTATGGAGTCCATTTTATTTTAACTTTATTTTTTCAGTTTATATAACCTGAGGTTAATATAATTTGAAATATTTAAAAAGTTATTTATTAAAAAAAAAAAATCCGTCCTTTACACACAGTTTTCAAAGCATGCTCGGCCTTCTTGCTTGTCGGCAACTAAAAAACTGGTTTATTAAGAGTTCCATATCTGACTCGTTCTACTTTTTGTACTTGTGGTCTGAGTTATTGTTATGAACACATACCTGCTGGTTGCAAGTGATATGTAATATATCAGATATCCTCATTGAAAAAAAGGAAAACAATCATTTTTAATAATATACGGTACATATAGAGAAAAATACTTGCCTTAAATGCTTATGCAGAAATCAGCCACTCACCAAGTTATCATGGGTACACTATGGAAGCCACCATGCCAAATTTAGAGATGCTTTGCTGTAATCAGCCTAAGCCTAGTTGTTGTTCAGTTTTCTATAGGACGCTTCTAAGCTCTGCTTTTTTTTTACTTTTGCCTGCTGGAGAAGGTATAACTATTCGGGAATGACCATGAGAAGACAGTCTTTCCAGCCTACAAGACGGACACAGCTATTGATGTTTGACCCTCTTGGACCTGCTGCCTGAGGAGGCAGTCCATGAGACGGGATGAAGGCCTAGGCTTGAAGCCCAGAATGCACCATGAGATTAAAGAACCATGAAGGAACTTCACTTTCCTAAAAATTTCCAAAAATTGTAACAAAAAATTCCAACTTCAAAAAACTCGCCATGCCTCTTAATAAATCTCTTGGACTGTCTACTTTCCAAAAAGGGGTTATTTGGGGGTATTTGTACTGTCCTGGCATTTTAGGGCCTCAAGAAATGCGATAGTCCATCGGTACATCAGAATTGATTGATATCATAGTTTGTGGACTCACAGACTAAATAATAAACACTTATTTTTTTGTTATTTTCGCCAATGTAGCAGAATACATTTTGACCTAAATTTATGAAGGAAAGTTAATTATTTGCAAAATTTTATAACAGAAACAAAGAAAATTGCGTTTTTTTTTTTCTCTAAATTGTTTAGCAAAAAATAAAAAACCCGAATGGTGATTAAATACCACCAAGAAAACTATTTGTGTGGAAAAAAATTACAAGAATGTCATTTGGGTACAGTGTTGTATGGCTGCACTATTGTCATTCATAGTGTGACAGCACTGAAAGCTGAAAATTGGCTTGGGCAGGAAGGGGGTAAAAGTGCACAGTGTTGAAGTGGTTAAATAGAGTTTTTTTTAAACCAGAGTTTAGTGTCACTTTAAGGCAAACCTTTGTTAGGGTTTTAGACAGAGCATGGATGGATTGGAATCCAAGTCAGTATGTTTTATTGCTGTTTGCAAATGCATTTTCTTTTCCATTGACTGGGTGTCACCAAAATAGAAAGCTAAAAAGACCTTCCCTCGGGAGCCATTTAAAGATGACTTTTGTGATACTGTGCAAATATGCATAGCACACTATGGCAGACTTACTTGCCATACTATCACAGCAGCAATATCCCTCACTGCCCTATCATCATAGTTGACATCTTCACCTGGTCTTCTTCCAGCACCTTGAGCCATCTTGATTGGCCAGCCATTGATGATATAACTCCCACACAAGCACATGGAAGTTAATTTATCCCAGCAACCAGGGCATGCCAAGACTTTACAGTAGTCTGTGTGTAGACAGGTAGTAGAGTTATTTTTCCCTTTAAGGCGCCTCTTTTCCCTGAGAGAATATTAGGAGACTAGGCAGGACCTAGGAGGAAGGTGAGTCAGACTGCTGAGGAAGGGGAAACAGCAACATCTATCTGCTGTGCTCCTGCTCCCTCCCCTAGAGGGAGGGCAGGGTGCCCTGGGGTTCCCCATCTTAGTTCCAGGAGAGAGAAGAGCTGGGTTACCCCTCCATCCCTCCCATCATTGGTGAGGAAGAATGTAGGCCTATATACTGCAGGGACAGCCACCAGCAGGGCCTGGGACCAAGAGTCCGTTGGATGACTGAACTGTGTTGTTCTATTGGAGCCATGATTAATTAAGTCTTTCAGTGAATGAACGTTAACCACAATGAGCCTTGTGGTGCATTTATTTGTTAACAATGCCACTCTGATGAGTGTGAGCGTCCGTTCTACTGGTGTCTCCTGGCTATCTGGCCTGGAGAAGATGCCCAGTTGGAGTGAAGGGGGTGAAGCACTCCGTCAGGAGGGCGGATAAGGACTCGATCTCCACCCACCACCCACACACATTGGCGAGAGCTGTCAGGAAAAGTCTAGTATTGCCCAGAAGGTTAGTGTTATGTTGAGGTTCGGCTTGGCTGTTCACTATGGCCAGGCGTGAGGTAGCCAGCCACCCACATGTGCATATGCAGCTTAGTATAAAGTACATCCAAAAGAAAATTGCTAGTAGTCATTGTAGAAGCTTTAATTGCAGACAACACTCACAGAGTCACTTTGAAATGAAAGCATATCTAGAAAAAAAGAAAATACACCTTAGATCCACTTGAAAGCTATATTAAAGCCTATTAAACCCTTATGCCCTGTACACATGACCGGTTTTGCAGTTGGAATAAACTCTGAGGGTTTTTACGACGGAGTCCCGATGGAATTCTACTCAAGCTGTCTTGCATACACACGGTCACACCAAATTCCGACCGTCCAGACAATAGCTTCTGTCTCGTACTTGCTTCAGAGCATGCGTCGTTTTTGGTGCGTCAGAACAGCATACAGACGAGCGGTTTTTCCGATAGTAATTTGTTCCGTCGGAAAAATATAGAACATGTTCTCTATCCAAGTCCGTCTGAATTTTCGACAGAAAAAGTCCGATGGGGCATACACACGGTCGAAATATATGATGAAAAGCTCCCATCGGACTCTTTCTGTCGGAAATTCCGCTCGTGTGTATGCGGCATTAGCCTCCCCCATCAACTCGGCAAGGCCCAAACTCTGAAGTTTGCTCTTCTCCAATATTTAAATTTTGAAAAAGTACAAACTGTGGCAATTATAAAAGTTCCATCAGCATTTTAGTAAGTGAAGCTTTCCTTTAAGTCACTATTGTGATCCATATTTTTAAGTCTGAAGAATTTCCATTTGACTAATTGGAATTATTCCCTAACAGATTCATTAACATTAACATTCCATAATGGGTAAGTAGATTTGCAGCAGATATTTTATCATTAGAGGTAAAACACGCAGCAGACAGAATGCTCCTTGTGGTGATGGCCCTTCAGCATGAATCACGTCAGCTTGAGCCCAAGTCCTTCCGCAGGTGACTGCCACTTGGACAAATCTGATCAGGCAGAAGGTACAGCTCCTGCAGAATGAAACATGAAACCATCTTTATTAGCATTACAATCTATTAGTACTACGCACGAAGGTTATTTCAAAACAGTTATCGATTGCCATTTTCACTTGGCCTGAAATAAATATTGACATGCGGACTAGGCACAAAAATTGCTACCGTGCATCCAATTTCTTGATAAATTTCATATATGAAGGCACCGCTTCCTGTCTTTGTTGGAGATTATTAAAAGTGATGGAATGGCTGTAGGCACCGAAATAAGATTAAGAAAAAAAATTATATTTCTACATGTCATGTTTTTCAGCCGAGGAATTGGACATTCCTTTGACACATTTTATCTTGGTACGGTTCTAGCTATCTCAGTATTGTGTCATCTGTGGTGCTCGAAAAGACAACTGTTTGGCCAGAGACAGGCTTAAAAAAAAACACCTATTATGGGAGGCACATTAAGCTTGCCATTGTTTACCTCTGTTTCTGAAAATTCTAGTTACCTGGCTGTGATACTGTCTTTCCTGCTTCAATAAGTTGAGTCAGTGACTAAAGCCTCGTACACACGATCGAATTTTCCGATGGGAATTGTGTGATGACAGGCTGTTGGCAGAAAACCGACCGTTTTTACGCTCCATCGGACAATTGTTGTCGGATTTTCCACGGACAAATGTTGGATGGCGGGCTTTAAAATTTTCCGCGGACAAATGTCTGTTGTCAGATTTTCCGAGCGTGTGTACACAAGTCCGTCGGACAAAAGTCCAAAGTACAAACACGTATGCTCGGAAGCAAGGACGAGCTGGAAGCGGTCGGTTTTGTAAACTAGCGTTCGTAATGGGGAATTAACATTCGTGACGTGGCAAATTATGAAACATCAAAATGCAGCGCACAATTCTCTTCTTCTTTAATGGGATAATAATGAAGCTGCTTTGCTGGTGATACTGATGGAATTATTGCAAACAAATTTTCAAAGGCTTTTTTTTTCTAGTGATATCAAGAATAATATTATTATGCTTGTTATTTTTTTTTGGTGCAAGTTACCACAACACCTAGTTTTTAAGATCAAAAGATACAACTATGTTGGTGTCCCTTGTTAATTTTACATTGTCTTTTTTAACCAGTTACGGACCGCCCGCCGCAGTTTTACGTTGGCTGTTTGAAGGAGGATATCATTGTTATGGCAGAAGCTAGCTGCCATAACCCTGGTATCCTCTTCTTCAGCGGGCAGTCCGCTACAAGCCCCCCTACTGCCGCGATCCGGTGCCCCCTGCCGCTTACCTGAGCCTTCGGCAGCGGCGGAGGCGATCGCGTCCTTCTCATGGCCTGACATGGAGACAAGTGAGGGATGGCCCCCACCCGTCTCCATATCATTGCAGGGCGGAAGCGACGTCAAAACGTCACTTCCACCCATAGCTTTTAAAGGGCCATTTTTTTTCTTCATTTTTTTAAATGACAAAACTTTTTTTTTTTTTTTGCATTTTAATGTAAATATGAGATCTGAGGTCTTTTTGACCCCAGATCTCATATTTAAGAGGTCCTGTCATGCTTTTTTCTATTACAAGGGATGTTTACATTCTTTGTAATAGGAATAAAAGTGACACTTTTTTTTTTTTTAAACAGTGTAAAAATGTAAAAAAAAAAAATGTAATTTGAAGCGTGACATGTTGGGTATCAATTTACTCGGCGTAACATTATCTTCACAATATAAAAAAAAATGGGCTAACTTTACTGTTGTCTTATTTTTTAATTCAAAAATGTGTATTTTTTCCAAAAAAAGCTGCGCAAATACTGTGTGACAGAAAGTATTGCAACAACCACCAATTTTCTAGCAAAAAAAACAGTTTTTACCTTGTAAACAACAAATCTCTGAAAGAGGCTCAGTCCTCTAGTGGTTAAAATGTAACTGCCTACTCCCAAACTGTCATTTGAAGTAAAACACATAGCCAAGTATTATTCTCCACAATTTGTTTATTGTGCATTAAAAAAAGAAAACAAATAAAATTAAACATGCTATCTGCCAATAGAACTTAACCAAAAACTACATCATTCTCTGCATCCAAAAATATAGAAAATATACCAAATCAAATCATTATTCAACCAAAAAATAATATAAAAGCCTCATGCATGTGTCCTGCTTCTTAATATAGGGGGTCACCAACGCCAAGAGTTGGTGAAAGCAGGGGTCTGTCATCCAGAAATAGTTCTGAAAAACATCTGGATTATTCTCTTGGAGCTCCCGCAGCAAAGTCATATGATATAATTGGTCACGATTAATAAAGCAACCAATTTTTGGTTCAAAAACTCCTCCTCCTCCTGTTCCTGGGCTGGACTTGGGTCAAAGCAATAACTCCAAGGCCAATAATAAAAAAAATGTTATCTCCTCCAATTCCGCAACATGGCTGGTTGACGAACGGCCGTTCAGAAACAAACTGAAAAGCGCGAACTGAAAAACGTGAAATGAAAAGCGTGAAATGGAAAGCGTGAAATGAAAAGCGCGAAATGAAAAGCATGAATTAACACTCTCCAAACTTCTACTAACATGAAATTAGCAGAAAGAGCCCAAGTGGTGGCGTGAAAGAGCTGAAAAACCACGTAGTACGTCACTACGTTCGTGTTTGTTGGCCGACAATTGTGTGCCGTTTGTATGCAAGATAGGTTTGAGGCCAACGCCCTTCGGACAAAAGTCCGTGGTTTTGTCTGCGGAAAATCCGATCGCGTGTACGAGGCTTTAGAAAAGGTATGCATTCTGACAGTTCTCTGATCTTCTTGATATGTATACTTATTTTAGGTCAGTGGCTTGGCAAATGATGACATTAGAGGGCCATCATAAAAGACAGGCAACTAGCATTTTCATAACAATCCCTTATATTTCTTCCATGAGGGGTTAACTGTAAAGCATAAATGTACATGTTAAATTAGTTATGAATACCGTACTTAAAAATACTTTAGGTGGCTCTTCCTTGAAAACTGGTCTATTTTACTCTCCAACCACTGCCATCACCACCGAATAATAAAGTTTGTACAAACAAATTTAATTTATAGCTCAGCCTGGCTGCCCAATAGGTGAGGTTTATTTCACCAGCCATACAGGAAAGTGAAACGCTCAATATTTTCTGAAAATGCACCCCAGTCAATTGAAAGAGCCACATTCTTATCTCAGAAGCATCCTAAACTGATGCCCAATGAATGTCTTTGACGCAAGTCCAAAGTGCATGGACACAAATTTATGCAGCGCTTTACATATATATTGTGCATTAACATCAGTCCCTGCCCTCAAGGAGCTTACAATCTAAGGTCCCTAACTCACATCCATACGTACATATACCGGGGCCAATTTAGACAGGAACCAATTAACCTACCAGCATGTATTTTGGAGTCAGGGAGGAAACCGGAGTACCCAGAGAAACCCATGCAGGTACAGGGAGAACATTTACAGGCTGGGCTTTGTTTAATTGCTGGTGACAGGGCCACTTTATAGTGACTCTAAACAATGTACTTATCCTACAAAAATAATCAATTTTTAGTAAATTCCTCACTTAAAACTAACTGTAGAACTGTAGCACATCCCCGTAGGAGCTGCTTGTGAATAGGGATCCCCCACCCTGCACAGCCAGGCACACCAAATTTTCCACAGGCTCACTGAGACAGGAAACAGTCCTTGCAGTTTTGTTTTTTATTTTTTATTTAGGGGTTAATAACTTGGATGGGGATAGGGGTAATAAAGGATGCCCACTTGACTGGAACAAAGTCTCTTCAGGGACAATTCAACTATATACACTCACTATGTACACTCTTCTTCTTCCAGCACATCACTTGCTTGCAGAAACACTTAGGGCCCTTTCACACTGAGGCGGGGGTGGCGTCGGCGGTAAAGCGCCGCTATTGTAAGCGGCGCTTTACCGTCAGTATTCGGCCGCTAGCGGGGCAGTTTTACCCCCCGCTAGCGGCCGAGAATGGTTAAAAACCACCGTAAAGCGCCTCTGCAGAGGCGCTTTGCCGGCGGTATAGCCTCGGGGCTTTCACACTGGAATCAAAGCAGCGGCACTTTCGGGTCGGTTTGCAGGCGCTATTATTAGCGCAATAGCGCCTGCAAACTGCCCCAGTGTGAAAGGGCCCTTATGCCCCGTACACACGGTCGGAATTTCCGACAGAAAAAGTCCGATGGAAGCTTTTCATCGTATATTCCGACCATGTGTATGCCCCATCGGACTTTTTACGTTGAAAATTCAGACGGACTTAGATAGAGAACATGTTCTATATTTTTCCGACGGAACAAATTCCTATCGGGAAAACCGCTCATCTGTATGCTGTTCCAACGTACCAAAAATGAAGCATGCTCTGAAGCAAGTACGAGACGTCGTTGTCTCGAGAAGCTGCTCTTCTGCATTCTGAACACCGGAGGTCGGCTGCTGGGCACCAGTGCCATTCAAAAGAATGCTTTGCATTTTCTCAATGAATGCAATGAATGCATTCTCTTGTTGGATGTGGTGGGGAGATGGGACAGTAATGTTCCACTCTCCACCTCGTCCAATCAGAGAATGCTTTGCAGTTACGACCATACTTACATTGGTCCAAGCAAGGTAACTATGTAAAAAAAACGCCGTACCTTAAGCCGGTCTTAAAAATTTGGCACTGCCACAGATTTTGAAAATCAAATCCAAACTTACCTTCAAACTGACAATAAGACAACATACTTAAAATTCACAATACAGCTTCTCTTTAATGCTTTGCAGTTACGATGCTAAGCGCCAGCTGAAATATTGCAGGCTCCCTGCTCAATGCACCATCACCTATCCCTGTGTGTGATGGCTTGTTCTCCTTCTTATTAAATTTAAGTGAATGAAATGGAAAATCAGCAATGCAAATCTAATTTAATTTGCAGAAACATTATATGAAAGTCCTTTAGCATTTAACAATAAGTGGCTGGCACGGCCCCACTGGAAATGTATGTTTTAAAGGGTTAAGCTTCTAGCGTAGCGCATATAGGTAAATACATTGCATGGTAATGGTTTTATAATAGTCATATTAATTCACACACATAATGTTTAACATAAACACTGCATTGGAGATCTTTAGAGTAATTTATGCATCCTGCTTTTGCAGAATTCCAATTGAATGAATATGAACATAATCATTTCACACAAATGTTCTCTGAGGAGTGTGTAGAAAAAGTACCAAGCAATGTCGAGGCTCCCCACCGTTTTATTCATAATGGATCAGTCTATTCATTCCTTATTAATTTAATGGAGTACAACTGAGATGCCTAGCAGCTCCAGCTTATGAGTTGCTCACAAATGGGACTCTTTTTCTTTCTTTTTTTTTTTTTTTTTTTTTAACTCTAATCGCTTAATCCTACTGGCTGGGCTTCATAAATTGAATAAAAGAGGGAACAAAGTTTTAATTAAGTTCAAGGAATAAGCTTGTCGAAAAGCTAAAGCAGTTCTGAAGTGTGTTTGTCTTGAACCACACTAGAATTGGCATCAGAGGTTACAAGGATCGATATAAGGTGCTTTGAAGATTTGTTTCTATTTTTTTAATTAAAAATAATTTTCCGCTATCCACAGTGCAGCAGGTGAGTGGTGTCTCCTAGGGGTAGTAACATAATCCTTAGTGTTTACTTATGTTTGCAGTTGAAATCTGGGCGTCAAGCTGAGACTTGTGGGTGACAATGGCGTTTTGCAGCCAATTGACCGGGAATTTGGAATGCTTGCTAATTCAAAGTTGATAGTACCAGCTTCCTAGGAATTGTCATTTTGGAGTTTAAAGCTCCCTTTCAGTGGGGCTGCACCTGTGCTACAAGGGTTAACTGCTGGTTTATGTATAAGTGACAAGGTAAAGTAACTTTACTTACCCAATCCTTCACTCCTGCAGGCATGTCTGCACTGCTAGAATGGTCCCTGCAACCTTTTCTCCCCTGCCCTCTAACAGATGAAGGTACCTAACGTCATCAAGATCAGTACAGGGACCATAGCACTGCACTGGATGTGAGGACGACAAGGGACAGTCCACTATTTGAGCAAAGGGAACCATCGTCTGCCAGGGGATCAGAAATAAGTAATATGCAATTACCATCCCCTAGACTAAATGCAAGGGAGGACTTTTACATAGCTCCCAACTGTCCCTGATTTCGAGGGACTGTCCCTGATTTGGAACAATGTCCCTCTGTCCCTCATTCCTCCTCATTTGTCCCTCATTTTGTTTTGATCTATATAGCTGTATATAAAGTGCACTTTTTATCTATCATAAAGTGTTTTCCAGCGCTAAACCTTTTAACTTATTTCTAAATTGCTGCAGTTGTAAATTCCAAAAGCCAATATAACGGAATAGAAGTGGTAAAAAAAGCACTTGTGGGTTTAACCAATCTTGTATTTTTGTACAATTCTCCTTTAAGAGGGCGTGTATGATTGGGGAGGGTGAAGATGTGGGGGTAGTTGCCAAAGCTAACCCATACACGTAGACACCCAGGGGGAGTTAAATGGACTTTCTTGGTACTGATAAAACCACAAAATTGATTAATAAAATACAAAATTTCATTCTGTAACAATGTACAAACAATATCTTAAAAACACAGAAATGTATGTAAAAACAATTTGTAAAATATAGTATAATATACACCACACAGCACTAACTAATAGCAAGTTTCTGTTTGGGTGGGGTATAAATATTCCTCTACCGGTTTCGCGGTATAACCGCTTCTTCAGGAGGATGAGAAGTCTATGGAAGAACAATGTGTTAAAAGAAAGGAATGTACAGAAAAACAACCAATTGCAAGGCATGGCAAAGGTAACATGAGTACGGAAGGAAGGAGTGCATGTGTGGTTTAGAGTAAGGAAAGGTTGGTTGTTTTCCCCATACCTTTCCCTCTGTCCTTTTCCTCCCTCCTTTTCCAACCAACCTTTCCTTACTCTAAACCACCCATGCACTCCTTTTTCGGTTTCTCATCACTATAAATTTACCACCCATTAGCACTTCTATTTATTTATTTTCTTTGATGATAATTAATAAACTCATACATATATATTCATTTTAAACTAGAGATGTTTTTTTGCACTCCCCCTTGTCCGCCGGGGGGGGGGGGGGGGAATTTGTGGGATTCTGCTGTTAGCCGTGCCTGGTCCATTTGGGTGAGCAGATCCTTCCGTACTCATGTTACCTTTGCCATGCCTTGCAATTGTTTGCTTTTCTGTATATTCCTTTCTTTTAACACATTGTTCTTCCATAGACCTCTCATCCTCCTGAAGAAGCGGTTATACCGCAAAACCGGTAGAGGAATATTTATACCCCACCCTAACAGAAACTGTACCGGGAAAACCTGCTATTAGTTAGTGCTGTGTGGTGTATATATTATACTATATTTTACAAATTGTTTTTGCATACATTTCTGTGTTTTTAAGATATTGTTTGTACATTGTTACAGAATAAAATTTTGTATTTTATTAATAAATTTTGTGATTATATCAGTACCAAGAAAGTCCATTTAACTCCCACTGGGTGTCTACGTGTATGGGTTAGCTTTGGCAACTACCCCCACATCTTCACTCTCCCCAATCATATACGTCAACCTGGATGATGGTACTCCTTTACTGTTATCAACTAAATGTTATGTGAGGCTATACTCAACGTTTGAATTTAAGAGGTCATGGCAGGGGGTGTGTCCTATGTCTGCATACTTTTGCTGATAGGTGTCCCTCATTCCCATCTCAAAAAGTTGGGAGGTATGCTTTTAGTTTTCCCATAGTTCAGCTTTAAAACTGTATATAGAATCAGTATTTGAAGCATACAAAAAAGAAAATGCATTCTTAAAGTGGTTGTGAAGTCAGAAGGTTTTTTATCGTAATTAATTCTATGCATTAAGATAAAAAACCTTCAGTGTGCAGCAGTCCCCCTCAGTCTCCCTAATACTTTCCTGAGCCCCATCTCTCTCCAGCAATGTTGCCGGAGTGTCTCAGCTACCCAGGACTCTCCCTCCTCATTGGCTGAGATGGTAATGCGGTGCCATTGGCTCCCACTGCTGTCAATCAAAATAAGTGAGCCAATGAGGAGAGAGAGGGGGCGGGGCCTAACTGTGGCTTCGTGTCTGAATGGACACACAGAGCAGTAGCTTGGCTCGGGTTCCCCCATAGCAAGGGGGGAACTCGACAGGGGTGAGGGGCCAGAAGTGTCGGGGAGGGACCTGAGAAGAGGAGGATCGGGGCTGCTCTGTGGAAAACCACTACACAGAACAGGTAATTATGATATGTTTATTATTTAAAAAAAAAAACTGAGACTTTAGTATCACTTTAAGTTAAAGTGGTTCTAAAAGTTGTCATTTTTTTTTAAAATAACAAACATTTTATACTTACCTGCTCTGCGCAATGGTTTTGTGCACAGCAGCGCCGATCCTCCACTTTTTTGGTCATCCACCATCAGTCCTGGCTCCTCCCCCCTGCCACTTGCTTTGGGGCACTCAAGCAGACTCGCTCCCAAGACATGCTCCTGTGAATGGACAATGTCTATTCACATACAGAGCATGACTTGGCCCCGCCCTGCGCTCTCTCCTCTTTAGCTCACTGGCTGTGATTGACAGCAGCAGAGGTCAATTGCTCCTGCTGCTGTGTGAGCCAATTAGAAGAGAGAGACTCAGGAGAGCTCTCGTGCACATCACTCCAGATGGGGCTCAGGTAAGTATAAGGGGGGGGGGAGCTGCACCCAGAAGGTTTTTTACCTTAATGCAGAGAATGCGTTAAGGTAAAAAACGTTCTGCCTTTAGAACCACTTTAATTAGAAGCTGTTTCCCTCTACTGTGTACACAAAAACCTTACACATATTCAAATAAAGAAGGGCTAATAAATATATACACAACTACAATAAATATAATAAGCATATAAAACAAAAAAAATCATAAATATGCATTCAATACATGTGATCAATTAATATGAAAATACAGTGTGTAATAACTCAAGTGAAAAATGTATAGTAAAAAAAAAAATATAAAACTATATTAAAGTTGATAAGCTCTTCTGCTACCACCCAACGCAGTGTATCCAAAAATCTTTTTTTTTTGTTTACAAAAGTTTTTATTGGAAGATCAATAAAAAAAGTGGTACAAAGCAGATAATTACATGCAATCAGGGCCGTCTTTAATATTGATTGGACCCTGGGCAAAACTTTTCTTGGGGCCCCCCCATGCAGTTTCGCTCACCACCTGCTCTGAGACATAGAATAAATAGCAGCTAGAGGTTACAGCACACATTACGGCTCACTGATTAGTTGCTAGAGGTTACAGCACATGATTTCTGCTTGTTGATTGGTTGCTAGAGATTACTGTGGATATGACCTCAGGGGGGCATGATATACATATCAATGCAGCTGGCCGCTGCTATTTACATATGAATGGCATCACGATTTACATATGAATGCCGGTAATTTACATGTAAACACAGGGTCTGCAGGTGAGTCATCTGTACACAACAATAGGGCAGAGCTGGGCAGCATTAGTAGCAGCACTTCACACTGAGATATTGGGACACAGCACGGGACTACAACCACAAGGGATGAGGGTATTTAAACCAGGATAGTTGGCAAGTATGAGGCAGCTGCTTTGGGCCCCACAACAATGACAGGGCCCAGGGCAGCTGCCCCTTTTGCCCTGCCTTAAAAACGGCCCCGCATGCAATAAAATGATTTTGTACAATATATCACATAAAGAGAAGTTATTGGAAAAAAAGGGGAACGTGGAAGAGGATAACATTGTCTAGGCAATATGAGCAAAGGGATTACAATTACTATATCACAGTGGTATACAAGTGTTAGGAGAAATCTAGAAGATTAAAGAGGATCCCAATATGACCATTTTTTATTGAAAATATGCATATTGTCATGGAGTGTATGATAGATTCTTTCAGTGAGTTTCATCATTTCCATTCTGGATAGTACTTGTGACCAGATTAGTTGATCTCCAATTATAAGCGATCATCCATTGTATGGCATTAAACAATGAATGTATTAGTCTGTTGCAAGGGGTTGGGATAATCGGTATGGAAGCAAACAGAAGACATATTGTGGGTGTAAGTTCAAATGTTTGGCCTGAAGCTTGTGTATCCAAAAATCTTATAATAACGCCTCCTGCCTCACACCCTACGGCTACATTCACACTGGTGAATAGAGCCGATGCGAATAGTAGCGGCAGGAATGAGAGATTCCTGCTGCTGCTAGGTGTGGCCGCTGGCCCTGTTCACTATAATGACAGGTTATAGGGAATGGGAGTGGCGGCCGCACCTAGCCACTAGGAGCCGCATCAAGAACTACCACTACACTTGACACCAGCCTTAATCGCTGCCGTGAATGTAGCCTAAGGACAGCGGCTGCTCACCCCTAATTTTGGCCCCCTTAGCCGTAAGATTAAACAGCGCTACAGTAGGTATCCATGAACCAACTGCTCCCCTCTACAGATAAGAGGCACCGCAGTCCAATCTCGAAGATCAAGATCCATATGATCACATCCAGTAGTGAAAAACCATCAGAGACTTTTGTTAAAAGAAATAAAATAGTGCACTTACATGATTAAAACTTCAAAAGGCACTTAAAAACATAGGAGCAAACGGATTGTTCGACCCTTCATCGGCTGCCTGTGTGCAACTCTGTAAGTGATGACATCACAAGGACCCGCCCAACACGTGTTTCACCACATTGACTTTCTTAGGGGTAACGTTGGAAGCATATTCACAAATTCAGTAATTAGGAAGATATGAATATTCACATACTTTGGACTGCTGCAAATTGGAATCTTACATTTTAACCCTTACTATTTGTTGGTCTCTTCAGAATCTTTGCTTTGCCGAAATGCTGAGCATTTCTGATCAGGCAATCCTTTTGATTTACCGAAAGTTCTGAACCTTG
This sequence comes from Lithobates clamitans, assembly GCA_037952925.1. Lineage (NCBI taxonomy): Eukaryota > Metazoa > Chordata > Amphibia > Anura > Ranidae > Lithobates > Lithobates clamitans. The sequence continues at coordinate 3,264,473 of JBBGZY010000658.1, forward strand.
TCTGTCCCCTTTCCATCTTCCATACATTTCTATTGGCTAGTGAGGCAGCCCATCATAGTGATGGGCCAATAAGAATGTATAGGGCTGGGAAACAGCAGGCAAGACTTGACATATATAGGACTTTCCTCTTCCCGTAATCAGAGCTTTTTCCCAGAAAATGTTTAATGGTTTTGTACATTTCTTTCTTTGTGAGAAATGTAAAACACTTTCTTAAAAAAGGTTTTTAGTTTGGTAAATATGAAATATTTAGTATTTTCATATTCTCCTTTAGATTCAGTAGGTGGAGCTTAAAGTGGAACAATGCTCACCTCCTCTCCAGAGATGCAAAATTAGCAAGCTCCCTTACAGACACCAACATCTGCACTCTCCCTTTTTCGAGGCTTCGAATCCTTGGCCATCTTGATTGACTGTGCTGGGATGATGTAAGTTCCAACTGATGCCGATATTGTACACTGAGCTGTGCTAGGCTCTCACAACTTATCCTAAATTCTCCATATATTCCTGAGGTAAAAACACTAGACTTAAAGTGGTTATAAAAGCAGAAGGTTTTTTATCTTAATGCATTCTATGCATTAAGATAAAAAACCTTCTGTGTGTAGGATCCCTCCTAATACTTACCTGAGCCCCTTCTCTGTTCAGAGATGTGCACGAGTGACAGGACACTCCCCCCTGATTGGCTGAGACACAGCAGCTGTCAATCAAAGTTAACCAGCCAATCAGGAGAGAGAGGGTGGGGCCAAACCGGGGCTCTGTGTCTGAATGGACACACAGAGCTGCAGCTCAGCTCGGGTGCCCCCATAGCAAGCTGCTTGCTGTGGGGGCACTAGACAGGAGGGAGAGGCCAGGAGCACCAAAGAGGGACCAGAGAATAGGAGGATCCAGGCTGCCCTGTGCAAAACCACTGCACATAGCAAGTAAGTATAACATTTTTATTATTTTTAAAGAATAAAAACTTAGACTTTAGTATCACTTTGATAGCAAGAGTCTCACTGAATTGGGGGATGGTAGTGGTGGTGCTGGTAAGGAGTATGTAAAAAAATAATTAAGAGGGTTTTGTGAGTATAAAGTTGCTTTCAGATACAAGGTAGTGACTGTTTTTTGCTATAGTGCAAAGAAATGAAAGTTCCCTTTTACAGAATCGCTTGGCAGGCAAGGCTTTCAGCTGCAAGAAGCTCTTGGTGGTGGAACCTGGTTGTTCATTATGGAGTAGTTAGGGTAGGATGCTAGGAAACTTTTTGTTTTGGCTCATTTATAAGGGGAGCGGTATTTTGTTTATTTGGCCTGTTCAGGGCTTCACAGGCTGGACATTTGATTGTTTCCCCCTACCTCTGGAAGAAGCTTCAGGAGCTTAGGGAGGGAGATACAATTAATCAGCCTGAATATTTTTATGCTCCAGCCAATCCCTGGAGAGGAATATCCAAAAGGAGTCTGGAGAGGTGATAAATAATCTGAAGCACTGGAGAGCTGGGTTCCTTTTCCAAAGGAGGGTAGCCCATGGACTGTACAGCTCTTCTGAAGGCCTCATAAGTGTCAGGTCTGAGGGCCTGGATGGACTTTGCTAGATGCTGTTTGCAAAACGTCACCACAAAGGACCTGGTCTAGAAAGCTGCCTTCCCACTGTTACAGAAGATGAAGATTGTCCTCTGATCACTAAATGCTGAGCATTTTGAAATATACCATGCCCTGACCCACCCCTGTCAAAGCTCATCCTTCAATAAACTACAAAAAAAAGACAAAAAACTGATTCATTGGAGCCGGAGTGTATGGACTGGTGCTTGGGTGACTTGCAACCTCTGTACTTTTAGGAAAGATCCAGCTATTACCAGCTATGGGGGGTAGCACCAAATTGGCATTTGGGGGTTACATGAGGTGGGCATCTGAGCTGCTAGGTTGGTTTATGTAGAAGGATAGCCAGTTCCAGTTGTTTTACAGTCACTGTGTAGCTCCTCGCACAGCACCTGATGGAACCAGCTGTTGAATTCAGGCACAGTGCACATAGATGAGCTTGGGTGAGCCTTCATATTATGAGCAGGTGTGTTCCAGCATTCTTCTGAAGACCTAGTCAGCCACAGCAAGGGGTTGAACACGGCAAGATTCCCTATGCACGTTAAATATGGAAGGGTACTCACTAGAGTTTGGCATTAGATATACTCTGCCAAGCAAGCTCGAGTAACCCAATAGCTACCTTGAAATTCTTAGACTCTAAAAAAATGTCACACGAAGGCAGGTGGGATCGACTATCCCAAATGAATGGGTTTTTTGGACTGCATTTCCTTTTGCAGGCTGGGCTGTTTTGGCTATTGTACAGTATTGCAGCTTTCTATCCATTGTAAGGGTTTCTACACCCTTTGTGCATTGGGGCTCAAAACTTTCACCAACTTTATTATGTATCACTCCTTGTAAAGGACTGGATTGCTAAGATTATTTCTTTGCCACCATCAACACTGGTCAATGTTTCACATTCAATATAGTTGCTGTATACATGTGTCATAGGATCTTTGCAACTTCTCAATATCCCCCCAATTATAAACTTTAGAATGAGAAAAGTTCTTTTTACAGAGGCTGAAACCTAAAATTGTCAAACGAGCCTCTCAGTATAACAGCCCTCATTTATCGAGCTTCTTCAATTGTTGCTATCAGGTTCAGATCAGCTTTCAAATCCAATTTAATCTCAACGCAGTAAAAGCTGGTGTCAAAAACCCAATTTGAGGTATAAAAAAAAGCCATCAGCTTCCTTACTACAACTCAGCCCCGCTGATCCGCCTCAGACAACCATAAAAGGAAATATTCTTAAGTCTGACTTTTGCCTAATGAGGAATAAGGAGCCGGGACAAATGATTACAAAACCCTGTTTGCGTAATTCAGAATCTGTTTACCAGTTTTTCTTCCAGGTCTGTGCAATCATTCGGCATTTGATGCTAATTTACACTAAAAGACCTCCTTTTTCAGTTTAATATCGCCATGGTGTACAATTACATTTTATCAGAGCGTCAGCAAAAACGCTGTAATGAAACAGTTGCTGGCTGATTAGAGTACATTTTGTACATGGGAAAATGCATTGAACTAAGATGTTACCGTCTAATTTTTCATTACATGTGTAAGGTGCCTGAAAGCCTATCTCTATTAAATAAAGAATGCCCCATAGACAGATGTTATAATGAATTTTTTATTGATATATTCATATGTATGCGTAGTAACTGTGCGGGGAGACAAGGCTCGGCTTCCACCTGAAGAACTGTATATTTAACGGTGACCTGAATCCTTGGTACACTAAGGTGATGTAAATTACAGCACTTGAAGATAACTGTCTGAATTCAGCCCACTTCAGCAGAAATAAAATAACAGATGTGTCCTTTGGAGCAAATCATCTGTAGAGAGAGATGTATAAAAGAAAGCAGGGTCCCAATCATTAAGGAATTAATTTATAATGAATAAAGAAGAGAGGAGGACAAACAGCAGCTTATTGCTATTTAGCTTTTAACCTTTTCATGCTGGGCTTCTACTGGAAACATTGGGGTCTTATAACAGCAACAATACACTGTAGATTTGATTTTTATAGGGTATGACTTTATTTTTTTTGTCTATTGTCACTGTTTCTAAGGTCATTTCACCAGTGGTTGTCAGTTGGGTACAATGGCACGCTGTGGCTTTTTCAGGTGCCTATGGACCACTTTCAAATCGAATGTGACCAACCAGCCCACAACACTTTCAAACTGATTCTGAGTGGCTGGCATGGAAAGTGGAAATAATTATTTCTGCACCGCACTTCCCAAAGGCTTCAACTTCAAGTTTGAGTAGTCCATTCTAATGCCCCGTACACGCGGTCGGACATTGATCGGACATTCCAACAACAAAATCCTAGGATTTTTTCCGCCGGATGTTGGCTCAAACTTGTCTTGCATACACACGGTCACACAAAGTTGTCGGAAAATCCGATCATTCTGAGCACGGTGACGTAAAATACTTATGTCGGGACTATGAGCGGGGCAGCAGCCAATAGCTTTCATCTCTTTATTTATTCTGAGCATGCGTGGCACTTTGTGCGTCGGATTTGTGTACACACGATCGGAAACTCGACAATGGATTTTGTTGTCGGAAAATTTTATAGCCTGCTCTCAAACTTTGCATGTCGGAAAATCCGATGGAAAAAGTCAGATGGAGCCCACACACAGTCGGAATTTCCGACAACACACTCCGATCGCACATTTCCCGTCGGAAAATCCAACCGTGTGTACAGGGCATTAGGGTGAAACCTACATGAATAGAAGAGGCTACCACCTCTGGCACTGTGGTTTTGAAAGTGCAGCTGGGGAATAACCGGATGCATTCCTAAAATGAACTAAACATGACTGGACAGGGGCGTGGCCAAGATGGCGATGTGATCGGCTGCTTTTCAAAGAGCTCCGCACATCGCTGGTATAATCCGGATCCATCAGCCTCTTAGATCCTCCGGACACATCCCTGCTGTCTGTGGGGGGTTCGCAGACCCTCTGGCTCTTGAAAGGAGGATAGTTTCGCTCCGGGGCCGTGATCGGGGCCGTCAGACGTTCCGGCCTACCTCGAGGCACTAGGCCGCAGACGCGGCCTTTCCTGGCGGGCCGCTCCGCGGCTCGGATGATCCCTGGCGCGATCGGCGCTCCCGGAAAACATCACGGCCCACCACAGGCCTCGGGTGAAGGCTCAAGCCCAGCCACGGCCGTGGAATCGGCTCTGACTTCATCCTCAAGCCCCACGAACAGCTAGGCCGCAACCGCAGCCTTTCCTGAGGACCCGAGGACGCCGGAACAGCTGAGAGGGAGACTGACCCCAGGGATCTGGAGGAGGGGAGCTTGGGACAGCTGGGGGTTCCTATCTGGGTGGTGGAGCAGGCCCTGGACCATCTCTTCCCCTGGCACCCTGGGAGAGACACACTGAAAGTCCCTGTAGGCCTGTGGAAGTCTGAGGACAGCCCTGATCTTACACAACCTGAAGGTGAGGGGGTAGACTCTCTGGGGGGCACGTGCAGCTCTGAATATAGTGACTGCATACCCCTGAACCTCCCTGATAGACTCCCACAGCCAGCCACTAATTATTGCCCAGATCAGGGCCTTGACAATCTGAATGAGGCGCAGGTCTTCTAGTGCAAAATATAGCAAAGGGGGCAAAAGGTTGGCCTTTCCGCCACAGTCAGACTTCCCTCAGATGCCCACCTGTCCCACTCCAGAGCCCTATACCATACGCAGCGCACATAGAGCCTCACGGACAAGCATCATGGAGTCGGACGACTCTCGTCCCCCCTGGCTGGCGGACATCATGGCGGCCATCACAACTTGCCAATCCACATTAACAACAAAAATAGAGGCTGTTCAGCTGGATATGGGTCTAATCCGTCAAGACATAGACAAAATTAGGTCGCGAGTTACTGAGACGGAACAAAGATTGAGTAACACTGAAGACACCGTGGCGGAACATGGAGCAACACTCCGTACACTTCAGACCAAAGTAAAGGCCTTAGAATACAGAGCTGAAGATGCGGAGAACAGAAACCGGCGCAATAATCTTCGTATTATCGGTTTACCGGAGGGGCGGAGGGGAACAACCCTACCTCCTTCATAGAAGGCCTGCTGCGTGACCTCCTACCGGAAACCCGATGGTCACCCTACTACACAGTCGAGATGGCACACCGTATACCGCCTAAGCCAGGGCCTCCTGGATCCCCTCCTCGCACCTTCATACTCCGTCTCCTTAATTTTAGAGACAGGGATGAAGTTCTTCGTGCCTCTAGGAATGTTGGGGACCTAACATTTCATAACACTAAATTGATGATCTTCCCTGACTATTCAGTAGAGATCCAAAAACTCAGGAAATCGTTTGACCAGGTTAAGGCGGTACTGAGATCACTCAACATTCGCTATAGTGTACTCTTCCCTGCTCGCTTGAGGGTCCAGGATGGTGAGACGACTCGATTTTTCACCACACCGAGGGAGGCCTCTGCCTGGCTGGATTCCCTGCCACAGATCCGTTGAACGACCAATCGGTATATGCCGAATGTCCTCTTTATTGTTTACTTGTAACAACTTGGGACCAAGTCTGAATTCACATACGAACTGCTCCATGGATGACTTAGTTTTGTTGCACAGGTTGTGCCCAGTTCATCCCCATGATGTGTTCAGACATGAGGGGGGTAACTAACTATCCCCTATCAGGAAAACTCTAAGTTAATGCCCCTGCCAAAGCATTTGGTCAGGAGACTGTTGAGCTATGAGGCTTCTTGTTACCTGCATGCCCCCTCGGGGAGCATTGAAGTTCCTGTTCTGGGTATCCTCTTAATGATGGATCGACTTCACTGTGGGTTCGCAATATGATTTACTTCTTCTCTGTTTGACTTTTAATACCTCACAGCCTGTTATAATCCATTAGCGGAGTTCTCACATTCGAAGGGCCGCTTGAACTGTTGCTTGCCCCCCCCCGTGTGCAATCTAGGGGGGTTGGGCTCACCTTTTCCACAGACCCCCTGTTGCAGCCATCGAGCTGAATTGGTTTGGGATTGAAACCCGCCTCAGTTTGGAGGGGTCGGGTGGGGTGGGGGGTGGGGAAAGTTCCCCTAATGGGGCTGTTTTAATTTACGTTAGAAGTTGGACTGTTTTCAGTTTGGTTTTGTTTTTGTTTTACAATTGTTTTTTTTTAAAAATTGACTCATCAGCATTGCAATGTTTTCAGGTATGTCCGTTATGGGTCCGGGGGTCCAGTTCGGGAGCCACGACCTACATTGACCCTAACATTATTATCATTCTGAGTAACCATGTCCTCCCTTAACATCGTTTCCTGGAACACTAGGGGACTGAACTCCCCGGTTAAACGTTCCCTGGTGTTCCAATTCCTTAAAGCTTATAACCTACATATATGTGTGCTCCAGGAAACGCATTTAATAGGAAGTATTGTTCTGGCCCTCAAAAAACCGTGGGTGGGTTATCACTACCACTCTATGCACTCCAGTTTTTCCAGGGGTGTCCCTATTCTGATACTGAAATCCCTTCCTTTCCGGCTCCTGGATTTGTCCCTGGACCCTGATGGTCGTTATGTCATCATACATGCTAAAATATACTCTCTAACGTGGACCATTGTGGGTTTATATTTGCCTCCTCCGGCTTCACTGCTGGTGCTCAACCAGATCACCGGCAAGATAGCTGAATTTGCATCTGATAACAATATTATATTGAGTGATTTCAATCTAGTCCCTGATCCGGATCTTGATAGAATGGCGTCTGCGGGATATCACCATCCTGGGTTGACTGAGTGGGTGGACACGTATGGCCTGACTGATGTGTGGAGCTGGAGACACCCCCAGACCAGGGCATACACATGCCACTCGGTCCCTCGTAGGACATTCTCCCGAATAGACTTAGTCTTTGCGGGAAGTCCAGTCCTCCCACGGGTTACAGATATACGAATACTCCCTAGAGGAATCTCTGACCACGTGCCCCTGTTGTTGTCATTGGACCTTTCACTGGGCCCTGTAGACAAGATATGGAGGCTCTCGAGGTTTTGGATTTCAGACACGGCTGTAGACTCTCAATTCAGAACGGAGCTGCTTGACTTCTAGGTGGTAAATGTGGGCTCGGCTGACCCCACAGTTGTCTGGGACGCATTCAAGGCCACGAAAAGGGGACATTACCAGACCATTATAGCCAGAGTCCGTGGGGAGCGCAGGACAGAGTTGGTAAGGGCTGAGAGAGAGGCGAGTAGCGCAGAGATTCTCTTTGTTCGTACCCGGGACCCTATACACTACTCACATTTACAATTTATGACGTCGGAGGTGGTTCGTCTTCGTACCTCTCTTACCCAGAAAAAAATGTCGGCTCAATCCCAACGGATTTTTGAGCAGGGGGAGCGAGCGGGCCGTTTGTTGGCCTGGCTCTCCAGGGAACAGGCGGGGGGATGAGCATTTCCCATATCAGAGACCCCTCGGGACAGACAGTCCACACACCGGAAGAGATCAATAGCTGCTTCGCGGAATTCTACAAATCCCTCCACATGTGCAGGGCAGACTATAGGGAGGAGGATCTGGTGGCATACCTAGACAATATTGATATCCCAACCCTTACGGTAACATATCGTGATAAGCTTGACGCCCCTATTACATCCTTGGAAATACTCCGGGCACTCAAATCAATGCAGACGGGGAAAACACCGGGACCCGATGGAATTTTACAAACAATACGCTGCAGAACTAGTAGACAAGCTTCAGGGCCTCTTCTCTGCGTCAACGCGCCTCGAGAAACTCCCGGATACAATGAGTGAAGTGATCATAGTGGTGATCCCCAAGCCCAGGAAGGACCCTACTTTATGCTCCTCGTATCGCCTCATATCCCTCCTGAATGTGGATGCAAAGGTCCTGGCAAAAGTACTGGCCAATAGGCTTAACCTTGTCATCACTGCCCTGATCCACAGGGATAAAACAGGCTTCATGCCCGGGAGAGGTACTGACATCAACATTAGACGTCTTTATACTCATATAGACAGGGCGGATGGGGAGTCCGGGGGAGTGGTAGCCTCACTTGACGCGGAGAAGGCTTTTGATTCTGTCGAGTGGGGCTACTTGTGGGAGGTGCTCTCGCGATTTGGGTTTGGCCCGGGCTTCACGAAATGGCTCCGCATGCTATATCATAGTCCTTCAGCCAGAATACGCACCAATGGTTGTCTATCAGAGAAGTTTAAATAGTTTCGGGGTATGAGACAGGGGTGTCCCCTCTCCCCGGGCTTATTTGCTTTGGCGATGGAGCCCCTGGCTATACTGCTGCGGGCTGACTCCGGGGTGAGGGGGCTTCAGGTGGGCCCAATCGAGGAGAAGATTTTGCTGTATGCGGATGACGCTCTGCTCTATTTGGCGGATGCGTCGTCCTCCCTGCAGACTGTACTAGGTCTAATCAACCGATTTGGCGGGTACTCGGGGATCCGTATTAATTGGGATAAGTCGATACTGTTCCCACTCCATCAGTCGACCCCTGGGATCCCACACACGCAGCTTAAATGGGTAGAGGACTTCGAGTACCTAGGGATCAAGATTAGTGGTAAAGTCCAGGACTATATGGACGATAATCTGCGACCACTTATGACACAGCTAACGACTAGGTGTGCTTCTTGGCGTTCCCTCCCACTGACCCCGGTTGGCAGAGTAAAGCTGCTAAAAATGATTTACCTTCTCAAATACTTATATTTTTTCCGCAACACACCCATCCATATTTCTAGGGCTTTTTTCCAAAGGTTGGAGAGTCTGCTGATACACTTTGTGTGGGCTGGGAGGCCACCCAGGGTGGCCAAGCAGATCCTATATCTCCCATTATCGGGGGGGGGACTGGCACTACCGAACTTTCAAATTTATTACTGGGCAGCTGTTCTTGTTACGATTCGGTGGTGGTTCTCCTAGCCCGCACAGAATCCTGCTGTTACTCTCGAAGCAGCCATTTTGGGTTCTTTTGCAGCCCTGAGCAACCTTCCGTTTCGTGGACTTCGGGCTAGTCCGTCCATGACAACTCCGATGCGAACCACTGTAAGGGTCTGGCAGGATGATATATGGGAAACCTAATCATATCTCACCTCGTATGCCCCTATGGGGCAATCCCATGCTCCCTCACCTTCATAGTATACCAGACCCCTCTATCTGGGCAAAAAAGGGTATTCTCACCCTAAAACATATAGTTCAGGATGGTAGGCTTAAGTCTTTCCAGGCCCTGAGGCAATCATTTGCTATCCCATCCTCCTTCCAATTTAGATACTGGCAGCTAAAGCACGCTTTTGAAGCTCAGTTCCCTGCCCCCCTTATTTTGAAACCAGACTCCATTGAACGGCTCCTGATTTCTAGCGTGATGGGGAAGCCACTTTCAACGTTATATCTATACCTCACAGTAGAGTATGACACCAAACTAACTAAGACATGGGAAAAATGGAGGGTTGATATCCCTTCCCTGGATGAAGAGGAATGGAAGGAGTGTTTAATTTCCTACATTCCTTCCATGATAGCGGCGAAAGATAGGTTCATACAATTTAAGTTCCTACACAGAGCGTACTTCACCCCACAGAGACTGGCGCGCATTTATGATTAAAGGGACCCCAATTGTCAGAGATGTAGGCAGGAGGTGGGCACCTTTTGGCACATGGTTTGGTCCTGTCCCAAACTTAAACCCTTTTGGTCAGCAGTGGCCTCCACACTGAGCGATGTCACAAGTTTAAATGTACCGGTCGACCCTCAGATACTATTGCTTAGCCATTTGGAGGATATTGAGGGAGACAGATATAGTAAACTGTGTCTTACCTTCGCATTATATTATGCTAGGCGTGAAATATTAATGGTATGGAAAAAGGCAGAGCCTCCTACTTTGGCATCATGGAAAAGGTCAGTGAACATGGTACTTCCCCAGTATAGATTAACATATGAAAGTAGGCAATGTCCGGAAAAGTTCGATAAGATCTGGTCCTCTTGGGTAGATGCCTCTGGGGTCCCGGAACCCCTTCCCCCATAATTATTATGCTATGAAACTGGCTGGAGGACATCCTGTGTCTCTTTGACTACTCTCCTGCTGCCTGTTCCCTCTTGCCCCCCCCTTGCCTTTCCTTCGCTCCCCTTCCCCTCCTCCCCCCCTCTCCCTCCCCCCTTCCCTCCTCCCCTTCCCCCCCTTCCCCCTCCTTCCCCTCCCCCCCTTCCCCCTCCTTATCAGGTGGGATTGAAAATGGTTACTTATGTAAGTTTATCTATGATGGTATAATACTATAATGTATTAAGGTGTACTGTTAAGAGATACTTCTGATATTTGCACAATTGGAATATCTGATAGCCAATGACTACAGGTTGCAGGTTGATTTTACTATCATTTTCCTCTATACTTTGAATGCTTTAAATCATTCTGTAATGTAATGCTGATTTGTTTAATAAAAAAAAATTCTGTTAAAAAAAAACATGACTGGACATTAACATTTATAGGAATACCACCAAGAATTGTTGAGACAAGAAATATCTGATTGCCTTCAGGAGCATCAGGAATAATTTATTTTTTCCCGCTGGAGCAAATTGGACCATGCTTTATAGGTTTTTTTTTGCCTTCCTCTGGATCAACTGTGGGTATAGGACTCCGTGTATGATGGTTTTCTATTTATTTAATTCATTTTTATTTCTGTTCATTTACAGTATGTTTTATTATTGGTTGTTTTTTTTTTTAACCTTTGTAACTTTGGAGCTTCTGCTTTCAGTGCTATCACACTGAGGGCCCAGCAGATTCCACCAAGAGAGCCACTTGCAAGGCTGGGCTCTTAGGCCTCATGCACACTGCTACTGTTAAACTCACGTTTTGTGAGTCTGGACGTTTTTTTTAACTGCCCTTAAACGTCTTTCTATGTCATCCCATGTTGTCCATGTACACGTGGATGTTTTTAGCAGTTTATTAGCAGTTTATCAGCAGAGGAGGTTATGGGCTGTTGTCTAAAATTGCATTCAAGAGCAGTTCTTCTGACCACAAAAAAACACTGAGCGATGAAAAATGCCCATAAACGCTCATAAACGCTCATAAACTGTAGGCACATTTAGCACTTCAGCATTTATTTATTTCAATGGCCAGAATAAATTAAAATTCTGGCCAATGAAATAAATAAACTCCCAAACTCCAAACTCTGTTAAACTCTGATAAACTCACCTAGACTGTTTTGAAAAATGCAGCTTAGGTGAGTTTGTAATGTTGTTTTTTGTTCCTGTCAGAATAAACAGCGTTTACTAGAAACCAGTGTGCATGAGACCTTAGTGCGCTCGCAGTCTACTAACTGCAACCCACAATAGTAAAAAATGTTAATGTTTTTTTTTTTAATTACATTTATTCGAATTTGACTTCTTTGTAATCCTTAATTAATCCTTAATTAACTATAATATTAGCCATGAAAATACAATTTTAAAAGAGAAGTCCATTTTTCTGACCATGTTTCATGTTATGCCCTGTACACACGAGAGGACTTTCCGACCGGACTGGTCCGATGGACCGAATCCGGCGGACAATCCGACCGCGTGTGGGCTTTATCGGACCTTCAGCGGACTGTTTCTGTCGAAAATCTGACGTACTTTAGATTTGGAATATATTTCAAATCTTTACGTTGGAACTCCGCCAGACCCAGTTCCTATCAAGAAATCCGCTTGTCTGTATGCTAGTCCGACGGACGAAAACAGACGCTAGGTCAGCTATTGACTACTGGCTATGAACTTCCTTATTTTAGTCCGGTTGTACGTCATCACGTACGAATCCTTTGGACTTTGTTGCGATCATGTGTAGGCAAGTCCGTTCATTCGAAAGTCCGTCGGAAGTGCGTCAAAAGTCTGTCAAAAATTTGGCGGAAAGACTGTCGGACCTTTGTTGCCGAAAAGTCCGCCCATGTGTACAGGGCATTACACTCATATTTAGGCAATAGGCATAGGTAATATGAAACATGGTCACAGCCTGAAGCCCCCAACCACAAACCACCCCTCTTACAGAATCCAGGGATTCTTCTCTCTGACAGCTCCTGCCAATTTTGAATTTTGCTTGTCTGTGTATGGCTCCACTGGATTTTGTGAATGGAAAAACTACCAACGGACAGAGGGACTTGTAGTTCTCAATGAAGGACAACTGTGGTAGTTTATTGAAACTTCCCCAGTTCTAACTTCGGTACCTTCCTCAGTCCATAACTTCGGTACCTACCCCGGTTCAGTACCTACAGATGGAGGAATGGTTTGTGGAGTATTGCAACTGCGATCCACTCATAATGACTGCTTTTTTGATTCATCCACATGGGTGCATTTAGTTTTTTTTATTTTTTTGCAGAAAATACACTATGCCTTTAACTCTTCCTCCCCATTTTTCTTTATCTATCTTTTTTTTGCTATTTTTTTTACTGTTCTTGACAGTTTTTTAAATTTGGTCTAGTTAGTTTTTTTTAGTAGTGCCGCTGTATAAAAATACAGAAATGATTTAAAAACTCTATAGTTCATTTGTAATTGGCTTCACCTAGGGCATAGATAAGAGGGTAAATATGGGGGGTCAAAACTTTTCCCCAAAGCGTCTGCAGCATGGGCTGGGCACCTGAGGGCACGTGCACTCTTGCCTACTGTTCTGAACCCCAGTGCAGCTGGCAACCATGGTTTCCTGTTGCCTACATTTGTTTCTATATAACCACGATAAAGCGACCTTAAACAGGGCATACAATGTGTATAATTGTACATAGCCAGGTGCTGAGCTACAGCAATATGGAGAAAGAGACACTTGCCTTTTATCCTTCTCTCCCTCTGCTAAGATACTAATGTTATTCTGCCCCATTTTCCTCCGGCCAGTAGGGGGAGAGCTAAAGCCAAGCAAGCTCAAAGACTTCTAGGCAGAGCACTGAGAATCCTGGGAGTTGTAGTTTGAGATATGGGAGTTGTCTATATGTGTGCGTGTATGTGTATGTGTAAATTGTTTGCATGTGTGTGTGTGTATGCAGTGTGTGTGAGCAGTGGTTACTTCTATGCTGTTCATAAGGGGGTGATGGCATAATGAATCATAGGGGGTGCTGGACTCTGTATACTGTTTAAAAGAGAAGTCCATCTTTCTGACCATGTTTCATGTTATGCCCTGTACACACGAGCGGTATACACTGCACGGTATACAGTATGTTACATATAACTAACCCCTGGCCTCTATGTATTACCCACTCCTGACTGCTACACTCTGTACATTACATACACCTGGCCCCTGTACACTGTACATAGGTTCAAATGTTTAGCCTCTCCCACTGTTAGTGCAATTTAGTGAAACACATAATTTGCCACCTATTTTTTTTTTTTTACCCCTTTAGGTGCCCTGGCTTCCTCTAAATCTTATAATTTGGGAAAGCTGCTCCCTCATCAAATAAAATTAGTTTTTTTGACAAATTATAAATTGTATTAGTTTAGTACTGGAGGCAGAAACTAGCTCTTGCATTCTGAACCCCACAGCAGCTCTGTGAAATACTATTGCAATACTAATGCAATACTATTTGTAAAAAACCCTCACCATCAATGGTTGATTAGCAAACACTGGGACCTGAAAGCTACAATTCAAGGAACCAAATAAAATCAGTTTTGAACTGCTAACATTAACACTGTGGCTGTACCTAAAGTGATTGTAAACCACTTGATCACCTTATAAAACAATACAATCAGTTTAAAATAGAAGTGAAAGGCAAAACATTTGTGTATAGATATATAAAAAAAATATGTAAATACCCTTTTTCCCTTTTTTATACGTGATCACATTCCCTCTGTTTTCAGCTGCACAAGAGCTGGGGGAGGAGAAGCAGCAGCACACTGAGCTTGCCAGTAAATGGCTGTGCAGCAGGGGCATGTCAGGACAAGTCCAATAATTGAAGGAGAGTATACTGAGTTTCCAGCACAGCTAGAGAACTGACCACCGTGTGCTCTCCTCCTTAGTGTGGTCAATCTTTAATAGGAAAGCAACGGGACTAACAGGAAGACCAGGGATTTCACACAAAGGAAACAATACAAAGAGAACAGGATACTTTCTCATACAAGTACTTGGTACATCAGGCAAGTGTTGGGGTAGCAAACGCTTTAAGTCACTGAAATGTTTATTTATGTAAGTGTTCATTAATCCATTGCAGCTAGAATACAGACAGCTTCTTACCTTATGGAGTCAGTCAAGTTACAGGGCCAGAAGGATTTGGTTGCTAGTGAACCTGAAATCCAGGGTGCAATATGGATTAGACATGTGTGATTAGTTTCGTACGAATCGAAAATTCGTAAGAATTTCCGGAAATTCATACATTTGTGAGGATCCAAAATACAAATTTTTATGCATACGAATTTTGTACAAAATACGAAATTTAATTTACGAACTTCGGATAATTTTATCATAACGAACTTTCGTTATTGTTACGAAAAGTTTATGAACCTAATGAATGAAATGAAAATTCGTATTTCGTACAAATCCGAATTGAATTTCGGACACGAATTACGAATTATGAATTAGTTTTAATACGAAACAGAACAGAACGAAACAAATTTATTGACGGCCCAAATGTCTAATATGGATTATGCACGCTGTAGTTTGAGGCATTGTTACAGGACTGTCTGTGTCCAAACAAAAAGATTTCAAGGAGCAATGTGATATGCGACCCATATCCCGTGCTCCTCTGAAAATCTTTTCTCTAGACCTAATGCATTTCATTTATTGCTGCTTCCTATAGATACATATAAGAAAAGGAAATCAATGGGCTGAGGGCAGGAGAACATGTGCCCTCTGGATTAGTACTTATAAGGTATGTTGGGCTGGTAGCCTTTAGTGGAGATATTTCACAATTCAAACCTCAATCAGAGTGGGACTCAGTGACCCAGGCCATGGTGGGCACATTACATACTGTAGCTACCCGCTCCCATTTAAACTTGTGATCACAACGTTTGGCAGAAAGAAATCTTCCAACACCAATTTCCTTTGCGTCTCTCTGAGATACCATGTGATCAAATTCTGAGATCCACAAAGGAAGCTGATTCTGGAAGACTTTTCACCATGCCCACCAAACAAGTGCCAAAATGCCACACTTTGCAAGATGCTATTTCCTTAGCTTAAACTATCCCTACAATAAAAGGACTAGCAGTTGTGTTTAACTTTTGGGCTAAATGTTCCCAGTTTTACCCTGCTAGGCTAAACTAAGATCTAAAAAGCCTACATTAAAAATCTTTGATATTTATTAAAAATATTTGCAATAATTTAACATAGACATGAGTTAATGTCTATGCCATTTTGGTTTAAAGCATTTGTTACCCCAACACTAAGTAAAATTATAAGATTGCTTCAAAAGTGTGAAAAAAATGTGCCAAAAGGTACAATGAGAATTTAATGACATAACACAGAAGATGTATCACGGAGAAGATAAATTATGAGTGCTACCACGTACCCCACTAAAACATAGCCTCGTTTTATGAAAGCTGCTTCAGAACTGAGGAATTTATGTCTGAGGAGAGGCTTGGACATTTAACCTCACCGGAGTAATGTATCAATACAGAGAATTGAGCTCAGACAATGAATGATAAAACAGGTTTTTATTTTTCTGCTGTGTCAAATCCACTAAGAGTACTCAGAAACTTTTTTAGATGATGATCCATGAGGTCAGAATTAAATCCCAGTGATCTCTCTTTAAGTATTCTTTTTTAATTTTAAAGGTTCGACTTTATAGTCAAATTGTTAAAACTTAAAGTGCTAAATAAAAATGAGAATGAAAAGGGCTATCCTGAAAACATATGATACCGTTCTATTGCTATGATCATTAAAAATGATTTTTTAATCTATGCAATGTTGCTCGAATTTCCATAAATTGTAGGTGTAGCCACCAGTTGATTGGGTCCTTCTGCTTCCTGAAGTGAAAGCCCACTTAGGTAGTACCGGAGCTCACCAACACTGCTAGGGTTTACAATGGTTTCAAATGGTTCCAGGGCTCTGCAAAATTTAAAGGAGAAGTACAGCCAAAGCTTGTTTGGCTGTACTTCTCCTGTGCATCACAGGAGTGCACTTTGTTCAGCACTCTTGTGACCCGTTTTCAGCAGACAGCGGGCTCAAGCTCGCTGTCGGCTAATGTCACAGAGGCAGACCTGGCTCGGGCAAGATCGTGACAATAAAGTCAGGTGCCTTTACCGGCACCTGACGCAGCCTCTCGGCGAGCCACTGAGAGCCTTATTCGGCCACTCCTGCCCCCTCCACAGCCCAGCGCTCCAGTGAGGGGGGGGGGCAGAGCAGAGAGCCGGTAACTGACAGAGCTGGCGGGGGACAGATGTAGCATCAGACCAATGCTGCATACACCTAAGTAAGTATGATTTAAAAAAAAAAAAAAACTTCTCTTTTAAGAATAGGCAACAGACAGATAATATTTAATGCAATATATTATATATAATTATTTTAAACACAGAAATGTAATGAACACAACTCACAAATACAACCTTACAGTACATAAGCACAATTGATCAGAGAGATAGCACTGCTGATGAACCTAAATAGTATCAAGGAGTCCCTCTGTAAACCACTGGCTAGTGAAGTCTGAACACAGCCAGCATTGAGGTCCTGTATCTTCGGTTGGTTGGAGTGCTTACTGCCAGTAGTATTTGTAATGCAAAAGGCTTACCAACAGATGGCCAGAGGCCTCTCACCACTCCAGGTGACACAACAGCATCCTTAGCAACGGTTATTCCCTCATGGAGTCTCCTCTACAGTCACACCACACTGCATCCACTTTAATTCAGTCCTTGGTGGGCAAAACACAACACTTCCTTGACAGTAATATATCTTCTAGCCAGTGCAAACAGTAGTTACTTTAACAGTAACACTAAATCCGTGCACAGTCTCAGATGGGTGTAGCACAGTAACACTTGTATTCATAGCTTCCAACAGTAAAGCACTGTAGCAGCACTCTTGAAACAGTGGGCTTCTGGAACAGCAGGTCTCTGGAACAGCAGGTTTCTGGAACAGCAGACCTCTGGAACAGCAGGGAGTCATCCTTGCTGTACAGTGGCACCTCTCATTGTTTGAGACAGCCCTGCACACATTGTCCCTCTGCACAGATCAGGCATCTCCAGCCATCCACATCACTGGGGACACTTACCAATTCAGCGCTGTCCACACTGCAGAAAGGTAATGATAAACTGCAACAAAGGGAAAAGTTCTGTGGGTAAGAAGCCACAGACTAAGCTACATAGATATCCATGTTCCTTACTCTACAACAATTTTCTGACATCAACTGTTGATATCAACACTATTCAACACTGTAAATACCCCTATGGCGTTTTTTTTTTTTAAGAAACCGTTCCAGTTGCAGCAATCGAAAGTTGGTCCCTATGCTGCTCAGTCTTGCATCTCCTCATATTGACATTACACTGGAATGCTTCAGAACCCTGTGAGGGCTCATGTGAGGACCCATTGATGGACATTTTGTTTTGTGTTGGATGAATTGACAAAGGCTTTTTTTACTGCTCTGTGTGCCCACATTGGGGAGATTCTTTATCATATCATGTGTTTCAGGGCTTGATGAAACCTCATCAACCTCATCAATAAAGGAAAATCCAGTAGGGACAAAACAAATAAAATCCAACAGAGGGTCCTGGAAAGTTTGCTGCAGCAGGATAAGTGCATGTTTAGAGCTGACCTTTGTCCCAGCTCCCCACCCAAGAGTGCTGTGATTGCAGGCTTTTTACAGTTTGCCACTTTACATCAAAACAGTTTGCTTGTGCTCATGGGGGGTTAAACTTAAGACCCATAGTGGAATATAACATTCCCAGTAACTTTGAACATACAGCTCAGGAACAGAGAGTTAAAAATGCACTCTATGTCATTAGAACCTGACCAGTAAAAACAACTAATGCTCCGTACACACGGTCGGATTTTCCGACGGAAAATGTGTTAGGACCTTGTTATCGGAAATTCCGACCGTGTGTAGGCTCCATCACACATTTTCCATCGGATTTTCTGACACACAAAGTTTGAGAGCAGGCTATAAAATTTTCCGACAACAAAATCCGTTGTCGGAAATTCCGATCGTGTGTACACAAATCCGACGCACTAAGTGCCACGCATGCTCAGAATAAATAAAGAGATGAAAGCTATTGGTGTTAGGACCTTGGTATCGGAAATTCCGACCGTGTGTAGGCTCCATCACACATTTTCCATCGGATTTTCCGACACACAAAGTTTGAGAGCAGGCTATAAAATTTTCCGACAACAAAATCCGTTGTCGGAAATTCCGATCGTGTGTACACAAATCCGACGCACTAAGTGCCACGCATGCTCAGAATAAATAAAGAGATGAAAGCTATTGGCCACTGCCCCGTTTATAGTCCTGACGTACGTGTTTTACGTCACCGCGTTCAGAATGATCGGATTTTCCGACAACTTTGCGTGACCGTGTGTATGCAAGACAAGTTTGAGCCAACATCCCTTGGAAAAAATCCTAGGATTTTGTTGTCGGAATGTCCGATCAATGTCCGACCGTGTGTACGGGGCATTAGACTGAACTGTACATTTTGGGCATAGCGGACCTTCAAAAGAGAAATGATCAGTACCTTTTAATATACTCAGCCCTGTATGACCTCGTGGCCCCTTTTAAAGTGGCATAGTTACTGGAAGCGACTTAGTCTTGTCGTTTATTAGATTGCTCTGTTGATTTCAGGAACCCTCATAAGAAAAAGAGTTAAACATCAACAGCTCCATCTCCCCCCAGCAGTAGTAATAACTTGTGAAGATGTAAATGATGAAACAATAATTTGTCTCAATGTGTGAATTATTCATTAGAAAGCAAAACAAAGGTGGGCTGCTTGATTAAGGACAGCGCAGGCTGCTGATAACACACCGAGATGTAATTTGGTTGCCGTATAATGCAGATGAAGCAATAGGAAATGATTTAACAACTCTGTAATCAATAATATCACAGCTGCAGGCCCTGTTCTTAATGCACTTTAATAAGAAGAGATGCTAAACAGTGACAAAATCTTTGCATTGGATCAGGTTCGGGGAATGGTTGAAGAGAAATCTGCAGT
The DNA here is from genome assembly GCA_037952925.1 of Lithobates clamitans. Taxonomy (NCBI): domain Eukaryota; kingdom Metazoa; phylum Chordata; class Amphibia; order Anura; family Ranidae; genus Lithobates; species Lithobates clamitans. The sequence continues at coordinate 3,284,016 of JBBGZY010000658.1, forward strand.
GGAACCTGAATCACAACTCATACACTAGCCCTGTCAACTTCTTTCTTCACACTACTGATGATTTCCATGCTCATCTCTCTCGCTGCAAACTAAATAAGCCATTCTGTTACTGGTTTCCAGTGTTTCCAGTTGGCTTATTATATTGGGAAAGACTTGTGCTAATATTTTATAAAACTTAGAGAGGAACCTTAATAATTTTATTAAACATTATAAGTCAAATATAGTAAAAATACTGTAGCTACTGACTTAACAAACTGGTACTTACTTACCAGCCTGTGGAGTCCAGTAATGTCTTCGCAGGGGGCAATTCTTCACCAGGCCTTGAATCCCTGGCGCCGTCTTCTTGAATGTGGAAGCTGTGGTTTCCTGATGTCTCACAGCCGCCTCTCCACTGACCATGCATGAGATTGCACCACACTGTGAGACTAGACCTGCAGCCTCCTGGGATGTGTGACATGTCTCAGGAGGCTGTGGGCAGGGTAAGGGAGAAACATCATCCTTCCCTAGGTCTATCAAAAAGGTACCGTGTACCCCCCCAAAAAAGGTGAAAAATAAGTTAGAGACTGGGAGAAGGTAGAGATTTAGCAGCACTTCAAGTTTTTGGTGAAGGTCCATTTTAAAGTGAATCGAACCAGACAGATAAAGTTTAAAGTATATGTGAACCCTTAAACCTTGTGGACAGCCTTCCCAGAAGAGTTGAAGCTGTTATAGCTGCAAAGGGTGGGCCAACTCAATATTAAACCCTACGGACTAAGACTGGGATGCCATTAAAGTTCATGTGCGTGTAAAGGCAGGCATCCTAACTTATTTGGTAATATAGTGTGTATATATATATATATATATATATATATATATATATATATATATATATATATACTCCAAGGCGTAGTTTTGTAGGCAGGGGGAGGATGTAGCACCATGGGGTTTAGACAGGGTTGCTCCTCAAAAATGTACATGCCACGAATAGTCATCTTGGCTAATTAATAGAGATCAATTGATTTCTCCCCAAATTTGACCTTGTTGCACTTTTCTCTTCTACCACTAGGTGGCCGGGTACCTGGTGGTACTAGATATGAGAAGAGATTTGCAAGGTCAGATTATGGGTATATGGTGTATCTCAGCCAATGGGCAGGGGTTTTCTTGAATCCCTTGGCCTGCTGGGAGAACCTAAATATTCGGGTGGAGTCAGGTGATCAGTGTTCTGTGCCACCTGGACGGCTGTCTGGGTGGACGTGTGTTGTACTGCCCGGGCTGCTAGGCCAGAGATTGGGCCTATCTCGGGCACATCTGGCTGCTAGGCTGTCTGAGGGCCTATCCAGAAGCAAGAGAGCAGTGCAGGGTTGAGACTGTGGCTTGCAGTTAAACCAAAAGTGACGGTTCTGCCGGCCGGAGAACCTGTCGTGGTCGGAGGTAGAAGGGAAGCTGACGCCACTAAGGTACCAACCAGCTTATTACGGTGAGTAACTGAAGCAACTGTGGAGCAGCATTGTCATCAACCGGGGATGGAAAGAATCTGGAAACTTCAGTGGGTATCAAGCCAGGGACCCAGCCAGTGGAGGTGACGCATGAAAAGCGGCCTTGTGTGTCGAGCCAGGGACCGAGCAGGCCAGTGGGTTGGAGCTTGAAAGGCATCTTGAGTGCCATGCTAGGGCCCCAGCAAAGAGGCGGGAGTGACGCTTGAGGAAGATACCACCGCGAAGATTGGAGGAGCTCAAGGGAATCAGTTTCAGTGAATCATCTAGTCTAGTGAGAGACTGGGAGCTCAGTGGGCTGAAGAACTACAAGAAGCGATTGTAGAGAAAGTGAAAGAACTGTTAAAGAATGTTGCCATATGAGACAGCATTCCTGCACATGCAGATGTGGCGTCTTGCTGGATGCCTTTCCCTATATGACTGTCCTCCTATTGAAGTCTCAGAGTCTGTCAATTAATCTTGCAACTACCTAAGGGTGTCCAGGCCCCAACCCTCTCTCCCAAAGTTTTATTAAGAGAAATAAAAATCTCTTTTGCATTCAAGAAGTGTCTGGCGCCCAATGAATTTAACTACCTTACACCCACCATGCCTCACAACCCACCATATACAGAAGGATGTCAGCTGTCTCTGGCCCTGGAGGTTCTCATTAGACCAAAGGAGGCCTGGGACTTTGCTACATTTGGTGCCCAACGTGGGGCTAAGGCATTATATCTGCAGAAGTCACCCTTAGCAACTGGTCTCAGCTTCATCTGGATTTCGTCTGGCTCCGTTAGAAGGTGGCAAGTAACATTTATACTTCTAATGTGTTGTCGTGTGTACTACCAATGTGGAGAGGAACCAACAAGTCTCATTTCTCAAGGGAGAGGATCAGCCTGGTTGTTTGACACTTCCCGCCAGCGCTGTGAGGGTTAATACAGACTTCAAAATGGACTCTGGTACAGTTTTTGCACTTTTTTGCATTTTGCAGCATGAAGAAGGCGGGCACCAAAGTTCCCAGAGAACATTCGCACCAATATGTTTGCAGGGGGAGGAGTTCCCGCTCTGCAAAGGAGGATAAGGAAGTGCTGCCACGTGTGTCTGATTGTTGGTTGGAGAGAAAGATGGTGCAGTTCGTAGAAGATATGGCGGATTGGAAGAAGTATGCTAAGGGTGTTTGTTTCGGTCCGAGCGATACGAAACCTGTCCTGACTGACAACGGAGTGTGGTATACACCGAAGGTTACGCTAGCCATGTATACGGCTGGAGGCTACGAGGCTTTGGGAATGTTCTGTGGGAAATTTTCCAGCCTGACCACACAGTTGAGGCCTTGGATCGTCTGTGGACGCTGTGGAGAGCACTTGTTTGAGGTTATCTCCCCGACTCAACCTCCGCAGATCATACAAGTGGATTGAGACAGGAATGTCGCTATTCCGACTGAGAGTGATATCCAGAGCCCACCAGCCATCACCCGAGTCATGCAGGAGGCTGCTACCCCTGCCTCAGTGACTACCCCAGGACCCAGTGCACCGATCGTTCCTCAGGCCCAGCTGCTCGCCTTGATGTCTGAGCTGCCCGTTAGCAAAGTACCAGAGCCGGGTAAGCCAGCAAGAAGTGAGAGTGGTGTGCCTGTGGGGGAGGTGATCCCTGTGGCCGTCAAAGAGGATGCCAGGGTTGTGCCAGTCAAGGCGCGTGCCAAGAGCAACTACATGCCGGCCGAATAGTGCTCTACTATTTCAGATTCAGACATTCTGTCTGACGATCTATCGGAACTTTTTTCTGACACGTTGTCCTATACCGGAAAGTGGAGTGACAGTGAAGAGGAACAAATGAGTGATGTGCAGGAAGGTGAAGTTCCCCATGTTGTTGCTGCCAATGTAGAAATTATGTTGTCTGCCAATGCAGCCCCGATGATCAGCATTTCTAGATCTTTTGAGGAAGATCGTTGGGCTCAATGGGTTCCCAAAATCCACCCTATTATGCCCATGCCCAATATTAAACCTGATCCTAAGCCAGATTCTCTGGGTCTTCATTTCAGCATGCTCTGGAAGCCCAGGTTCTACCCGGATATGGAGATCCCAAGACCCTGCCTCGGCTGCCAAAGAAATAGCGGATAATCATAAAGAAAGTGGCAGAAGAATACTTGCCAGTAATAGTCATCTTGGCTAATTGTTAGAGATCAGTTGATTTCTCCCCAAGTTTGACCTTGCTGCACTCTTCTCTTCTACCACTATGTGGCCGGGTACCTGGTGGTACTAGATACGAGAAGGGCATTGCAAGGTCAGATTATGGATATATGGGGTATCTCAGGCAATGAGGGATGGGAATAAGGCAGCCTTGTGGAGGGAATATGTGTTTGCTTCAGACTGGACTTTTTCCCCTATGTGGGCTCACCTTGCTATGGGTCGAAAACACTTGTTCAGGACCTCAACAGCAGATAAGTAGGGAAGTGTCTCACTAAGGGCAAAGAATTATTAGCACTGGAGCCCCCCCCCCCCCTTTTCTTGTGTAGCTAAGGAAGTAAGCAAATAGTAGCATGGGACTGTGCTGTGTTATGTGAAAGTGTTTATAAATGTTTATGAATGCCAGTATATGGAAATGTTATCTCCATTATTTGGAACTTAAGTAAAGCGGCACCTTCCTTGTGGAAGTGGGCCTCAGTAGGCCATAGCATAGACTATGAGAATTATCAGGGAGATGGAAGGATGGCGAGAAATCAGCTGAGAACAGGCGCAGATGGTGACCAGGTGACGGTGGGTCCTGATGGTGTAGTGGTCCAAGAGGTCCAAGGGGCCATTGATGCATTTACTTGGATAGCCAGACTACATAAACGCAGCTACTTTAGAACCACAACTGGGGACTGAGCCTGAGATCAAAATAGAAGCAAGGCCTTGCTCATGAGTATGTGACTTTAGTGGCACCTATCCTTGCCTAAGGGCAGAGAAGTCCTAAGTTCCTTACGTTGCACAAGGAGATCTTTTACTAGGGCTTACAGTTCTACTATTTGCCTCCTAAAATGCAGAGGAGGGAGTGAGCTGGGATTGGTCTCAGCAATTTATATATATATAGATATATCTATATATATATATATATATATCTATATATATATATATATATATATATATATATATATATATATATATATATAGATAGATATATTTATATATCTATATATATATATATAAACATATATATATATCTATATATATATCTATATCTATATATATATAGATATATATCTATATATATAGATATATATCTATATATATAGATATATATAAATAATCTTACAACAACCTCCAGCAGCTAAGCGGCACTTAGAAGTGCATCACAATGCATGTAGCTTCTGTTGAGAAATTGTGAGAACTTATAATTATATGGATTCATATAGCGCCAACAGTTTGCGCAGTGCTTTACAACATGAGGGCAGACAGTACAGTTACAATACAATTCAATACAGGAGGAATGAGCCAGCCCTGCTGGTTAGAGGTTACAATTTTACCCTTTAAGCTTGTTACTTTGCTTGTTATTGCACCACAAGTTTTTTACTTCAGTTTCTATAAAGCTTTTGCTCATTTAATTCTACTATATTACATTTTATGGTGTTTGGGGTTATGTATAAGGGAAATAAAGCATGTTTTTACATTTTATCTAAGTTCCTCTTTATATAAGCTTTTGATTGATTGACTAATGGATTGATTGATTATCAAATGTGTAAATGGGAGATTCAAGTCATTTTTTTTTCTTGTTCAACCCACTGAAATGATTAATCTGTGGCCAGCCTTATTGCATGAAAGTGCGTACAGACATGAGATGATTGCCTAGGTCCAGAAATGTTCACATGCAAGGTATAACACCATGAGCCTTTATCTAATACGGAAATAACAAGTACAGAGGTTTTAGGGTTAGATTTTTTCCCCACTTCATAGACTAAACGTGATTATTCAGCCAAGCCTAATGTTTGTGCCAACAATCTGAAAACTTGAATGCATAAGGACACACATATGGTGCCTTCAACTCCGCCCACCCGCTAGAGTCTTTGGTCACCTTAATCATGCCACTGAGCCACAGTACACTTTTTGGTACATCTTTGAAGCATAATTGTTTATTCCATGGATATTTAATGATTTTTTTCCTCATTATGCCTCCCTGTTTAAAGCAAGTCAATAAAAGGAGTATAAACACTTCTTTGATTGCTAGATCAATATGAAATCATTCAAACAACAAGTGGAAGAACATCATTTTCATGGTTATAGATTCTGTACAGTGAAGCTTATCTGCAGCCCAGTCCCCAGCTATAAGATCTCAAATATACAAAACCTTGACTCCAACAGTTGAAGATGACTTAAAGGGAATCAAATACAAATGAGATTGTAACCATATTAGTATTATTATCAACATACCAATTCTGGACATTTTCAAGGCTAATAGGCAAGGGATTGTCAAAAAATGTCAAGGGGGCTTAGCACTGCCATGGGGGGGGGGGGACATGAGACTTTGAGGATGACATTGGTAAAACAACAACAATCCTTTCCATGACATGTTTGGGTGTTAAAGAGCAACGCGGTTGTCACGTACAGGGTCAGCAACTCTGTATACTGGAATCAAATATTTTCTATGTGTAATTGATTTTCAGACTTTTACGGTTTTGTGTGGCTTAAATAGAGCAGCAGCACCCCAATCTGATTTAATATAGGGTTATAGGCTTTTTTAGCTGGATTTGGTTGTGACAGCTGATTTTCTCTTAAAAACATTTAATCTTAAAAAATACAGCTAAAGCCCTCGACCAAAAAAATAAAGCTAAAGCCAAGACCAGTTGGCCAGTGGCAAACAGGTTTTATGAGCTTCTACCATTCTGTATTGTCCAAACATTTTAATAACATGTCAAAACACAATGCAACACATTTTCAAAACTCCAACCCCACATTTTAACCCCTTCCCATTCCCGCATCTCCAATTATTCCAAAGATCTCTAAAATATAGAATTTAAGTATGTGTTTGGTACAAATTGGCTAGCGTCAAGAGTCAGGACAGTACAGGAGCCCTTGAATGAGCAGCAAATTTAAATAGAAAAAGTGTGTTTTCTCTTCTGTGAATGGACAATGGGGGATCATGGGACGGTTAGGTTCATACTTGTGTGTCTGCATTTTGAGTTTTTCATTTACTCCTATTGGAGTCTATGGACCAAAATAGGCCAGAAGAGGTGACAGGGGTAGGCCAGGGAAGGTGGAAGAGCTGCTAATGGTGGCAGAGGTAGGCCAGACAAGATAGAAGAGCTGCTAATGGTGGCAGAGGTAAGCCAGACAAGGTGGCAGTAATGGTTGCAGGTCAATAGAGGTGGCAGGAGCTGGTAATGGTGACAAGCTAGGTAAGGTGGCAGGAGCTGGTAATGGTGGCAGGTAAGCAATGGTGGCAGGAGCTGGTAATGGGGGAAGGTACCTTTTTCAATGGGGTTAGATGACAATAAAAAAAATTGTTCAAAGCAGCAAGAGTTTTGTAATAATTACACACACACAATGTCAAATGCCTGTTACATGGACACATTACCTTGCACATGGCCGTTTAAAGTGGAGTTCCACCCAAAAATGGAACTTCCACTTATCCAGTTCCACCCCCCTCCGGTGTCACATTTGGCACCTTTCAGGGGGGAAGCAGATACCTGTCTAATACAGTTATTTGCTCCCACTCCGGCGAAAGATCACCGCAGTATCGGCGGCGATCTACTCCGTGTCCGGACCCTCCTCCGCCCCCCCGCTGTCTTCTGGGAGACACACAGGTCCCAGAAGACAGCAAGGACCAGTCAGAATGCACAGTGTGACTCGAGCATGCGCAGTAGGGAAACAGGCTGTGAAGATGCTGGTGCCTCCACCCAGAGCCGAGGGACAGATCAGCTTTGGGAGAGGACATCACGGGCGCCCTGGCTAGGTAAGTATCCTTATTTTAAAAGTCAGCAGCTGCAGTATTTGTAGCTGCTGACTTTTAATTTTTTTTTGCAGGCAGAACTCCACTGTAAGGACAGGAATGACTTTATGGGCAAAAATTGGTGGCTTGGTAGCTGCCACTGTGGTGAAGCACAGGTTATAAGCTTGTGCAAAGGAGGCAGCTCCATTAGCTGGAATGGGAGGAGCTATAAAGACATTCCATTCATGCAGCTTTAGAAAAGACACCTGGTGGGTCAGGATGATGCTCGAGACAGCTGGGTGGAATTTAGAAACTTAGGGCAAGGTCTACCTCTCAAATCCTTGGTAAGACTTCTCTCCCTATCACTTGAGGCCATAGATGTTGCAGGGAATGCAGACAGAAATTCTTATGGTGCAGGATGGAAAGTGAAGAACAAGGAGGGGGAGAGCAAGCCTTTTGCTGCTGTCTGGTATCATTGAGGTGCTGCTCTCACTGGTCTTTGTGGTACAGATTCATATCACATGACTGTGGTAATAACTGGTAGTTTTAATATACTGCAGATAGATGCTGCAGACCACAATGGTGCTGTTGGCAGCAGGTGTAAAAAAAAAAATTCTGACTGCAGGGCTCTGTGGACTAGCCCTGGGGATAGCCATAATCTGTATCTATGGGGCAGTGCTATCCAGTGGAGTAGGATGGCACCTCTCTCCAGTCCTCTGCAAGTTGCCCTTGCCCATAGACGAAAGACCTCCTTTGCTTATGTTATACCTCTTGTTCACATGAATTCTCTACGATGTTTAGCATGCTTGTACAGTCTGCCACCTTGTCATCCCCCACCCTGCTCACTTGCTAGTAATCTGTAGGAACATCACTTCCTCTTGATGCTTGCTGCCTGATGTCCCCTCCTTCTATATTCCTGCCACACTCTTTCTCATCCTCTGCATCTGATGTGAGGAATTCTTGCACCTCATCTACATCAAGTGACTGGTGCTGTACTGAAATAAATCTGCCAACCACTCAAGAATCACTTTGTGGGGCTATGGTGGCATTAACAGAAGAGGAGGACAGTGAGTGTGCATATTCATCCAGTTTGTTGCTCTGTGTCATGCAGGGGAAGGCTATGTGAGTCACTCAACTACTCAACTCAACTCACTCAACTATGCACAACTACTGAACACATGGGAGTACACCCTAATACGTAGCCCACCACTCTGCAATGTAGCACAACACATCACTGTGTATAGCACTGAATAGCACATCTATCTCTCCCTGACCATGGACCGTCAAGTCCATTTGTCATGAGAGGGTTTACCCATTGGTGGCGCTATCGGCCTCTTGGATCGCAGTACCAGTGTCCACCAGCGGGTGTCTTCCAACACCTGGGACCTGCAGTAAGAGGTCTCTCCTGCTGGTGGCACTGTTGCATCCTTGGGCCGTAGTACCGGTGTCCACCAGCGGGTGCACTCCGGCAGTGTGGAGCAAACAGCACACTCTGCGATCAGCTGTGACATGAGGTCAATTATAGTCAGTCCTATAAATACCCGGCAAGCCCTCATATGCTTGCCTTGGTATCTTTCTTCCTTGCGCCCTGACCTGTTAGCCTGTAAACCTGTATCTGACCCTGAACCTGTTCCTGAGCTTGTATCCTATCCCATCCATTATCTCCCTTTCCCAACCTGCCCTTGTTCAGTTGCTGACCTCCTGTGTATGACCTTGGCTTGGCTACGTTTATGTTTCTGGTATATCCCTTGTTTCTGCTGACCTGCTGTGTATGACCCTGGCCTGGCTGACATCTGTGATTCCAGTATTGCCCCTTGCCCCCCAATCTGGTCACACCTGTTCATGACAGTATACCAAGGCCATCTCTGACCAGAAGTGGCTGCACAGTGGAACCATCTCGGTTCTGTTGCACATTACTGGGATAAATTCAGATATAATTGCTTATTATGCTCTGCTGGCAACAGAGAGTTCTGAATATCTCCGCCAGACATTGGAAGGGTGGTCCAGTGATCAGCTGCTGGAGATTATCCGTTTAGCTCACTCTGTGGTCGATCAGGGCAGTATACGGTTTGAGGATGTTCAGCCTTTGATTGGAATGTGTACAGAGCTGGCTCTGCCTTGTATCCCAAAGGGCCATGATGACTTTTCTCCCCCCTTCAGCATTAACCAGGTTGCGTCCTTAGTATGGCTGTTGGAGGATGACTCTGCATCCTTTTTTGAGCATTATTCGGTTTGTCCCAAACAGTTGTTGAAGGATTGTATAGATGAAGTGCAGTCGCTGGTCAGACAGAGGGAATGTGAGGCCACTTTTGTGCTACCTGTACTTCAGGCATGGTTAGACCTTTTATGCCCAGCTTCTGTCAGCTCTCCACAAACCAGACCTGCTACTAAATACCTGCCTGCTCAGATGTCCTTTCTCCCATAACCCCTGGCAACCTCAGCTGCAGTCCAATATACCCTGCTCCCCACCAAGTATCAATGCCCTGTTTCTACTTCCTGTACCTATCCTGCCTTTAACCCACCTGCCTCTTCTCTAATACCTGCAACTTCCCCACAAGAACTCCCTCTGGCCGCTGTTCCCCCTTCCTTGCCATATCCCAGCCCTTCCTTTCAGTATGCCTCACCTCCTGTCTACAGTCCTACAGCCACCTACAGATCTCCAGCAGTTAAGCCAAAGAAGAAATGGAAGTTCTTCCCCACTCACACAATCCTGCCAGTAACCCAACCTGCTCCCACTTCCCAGCCTGATGTGCTAGCTTCCCAGCCTGATGTGCCAGCTTCCCAGCCTGATGTGCCAGCTTCCCAGTCTGATGTGCCGGCTTCCCAGTCTGACGTCTTGATGCCTGCCTATCAGCCTGATGTTCCAGCTTCCCAGTCTGATGTTCCAGCTTCCCAGTCTGATGTGCCAGCTTCCCAGTCTGATGTGCCAGCTTCCCAGCCTGATGTCTCGATGCCTGCCTACCAGCCTGATGTGCCAGCTTCCCAGTTTGACGTGCCAGCTTCCCAGTTTGACGTGCCAGCTTCCCAGTTTGATGTGCCAGCCTCCCAGCCTGATGTCTTGAAGCTTGCCTTCCAGCCTGATGTGTTGATACCTACCTACCAGTCTGATGTGCCAGCTTCCCAGTTTGATGTGCCAGCTTCCCAGTTTGCTGTGCCAGCTTCCCAGCCTGATGTCTTGCAGCTTGCCTTCCAGCCTGATGTCTCGAAGATTGCCTCCCAGTCTGATGTGCCAGCTTTCCAGTCTGATGTGCCAGCTTCCCAGTCTGATGTGCCAGCTTCCCAGTCTGATGTGCTAGCTTCCCAGCCTGATGTCTCGAAGCTTGCCTTCCAGCCTGATGCCTCGATGCCTGCCTTCCAGTGTGATGTGCCTGCCTTCCAGTGTGATGTGCCTGCCTTCCAGTGTGATGTGCCAGTTCCCCAGTCTGTTGTCTCAGTGCCTGCCCTCCAGCCTGATGTCTCGAAGCTTGCTTCCCAGTCTGATGTGCCTGCTTCCCAGTCTGATGTGCCAGCTTCCCAGTCTGATGTGCCAGCTTCCCAGTCTGATGTGCCAGATTCCCAGTCTATTGTCCCAATGCCTGCCTTCCAGCCTGATGTCTCAGTGCCAGCTTCCCAGACTGATGTACCAGCTTCCCAGACTGATGTGCCAGCTTCCCAGACTGATGTGCCTGCTGCCCAGCTTGAAGTGCCCATGCCTGCTGCCCAGCCTGATGTGCCTGCTGCCCAGCTCGAAGTGCCCATGCCCGCTGTCCAGCCTGATGTGCCTGCTGCCCAGCTCGAAGTGCCTGCTGCCAAGCTTGAAGTGCCCGTGCCTGCTGCCCAGCCTGATGCGCCTGCTGCCCAGCTCGAAGTGCCCATGCCCGCTGCCCAGCCTGATGTGCCTGCTGCCCAGCTCGAAGTGCCCGCTGCCCAGCTTGGTGTATTCCTGCCCGCTGTCATCTCGGATGTGCCCGCTGTCATCTTGGATGTGCCCGCTGTCATCTTGGATGTGCCCGCTGTCTGCTCGGATGTGCCTGCTTTCTTCTCAGATGTACCCACTGTCCAGTTTGATGTACCCGATGCCCAGCCTGATGTGCCCTCATCTGTTCAGTTGGAGGCCATGAACTTTGGACATTTGCACCTTGTTAGAGCGTCCGGAGGCCGCTCCTTTAGGGGGGGGTACTGTCATGAGAGGGTTTACCCGTTGGTGGCGCTATCGGCCTCTTGGATCGCAGTACCAGTGTCCACCAGCGGGTGTCTTCCAACACCTGGGACCTGCAGTAAGAGGTCTCTCCTGCTGGTGGCACTGTTGCATCCTTGGGCCGTAGTACCGGTGTCCACCAGCGGGTGCACTCCGGCAGTGTGGAGCAAACAGCACACTCTGCGATCAGCTGTGACATGAGGTCAATTATAGTCAGTCCTATAAATACCCGGCAAGCCCTCATATGCTTGCCTTGGTATCTTTCTTCCTTGCGCCCTGATCTGTTAGCCTGTAAACCTGTATCGGACCCTGAACCTGTTCCTGAGCTTGTATCCTATCCCATCCATTATCTCCCTTTCCCAACCTGCCCTTGTTCAGTTGCTGATCTCCTGTGTATGACCTTGGCTTGGCTACGTTTATGTTTCTGGTATATCCCTTGTTCCTGCTGACCTGCTGTGTATGACCCTGGCCTGGCTGACATCTGTGATTCTGGTATTGCCCCTTGCTGTATATATTATCTGTTGTCTGTGGGTTTCTGTCGGTTGGTTGAGCACTATTTGTATTTGGGGTGTTTGTTTATTTATATTACTTATCTTAAATAAACATTATTCTTATTTCACTTTACATGCGTTTTGGTTTCCTCTTTGCAGTCCACACAATCTGGTCACACCTGTTCATGACACCATTATTTGCCCTTCTAAGCCACCTGGCCTAAGTTCAAAAAACAGAAAGTTCATCATTGGTAGCTGGTTGCTATGGCAGCCAATTACCAAATTAGTTCACCATGTCCACGAACTGTGAACAAGTTAGGTTTGCTGCAAATCCACGCTCCACCCAAACCTGAACTCATCCCTTGTCCTGCTTACCCCAAACACAGGTGGTCAGACACTAAAGCTGGCTACTATGCTCTTTCCCTTCAGCAGTCCCCTTTCCCATAAGGTAAGCAGGCCTACCGGTACTCGGTTGCCGCCCACAGGACTTATACACATAGATATAGTGCCTGGCCACCACACCAGGGTGTGCATGAAATAAGCAAAGGAAATAGGTACTTGCGGTTGGCAGATAGGCAGAGTGGTTCACTGACTGTCCAGGTAAAAGGCAGGTAGAGTTCAGAGAATAGTCGTTATCTGATCCAAGGTCATACACAGGGAAACTCCCGCCTAGCAGTAAGAAGGGTCACTGGTTTGAATCCCAACCACGACACTACCTGCCTGGAGTTTGCATGTTCTCCCTGTGCCTGCGTGGGTTTCCTCCGGGTACTCCGGTTTCCTCCCACACTCCAAAGACATGCTGGTAGGTTAACTGGATCCTGTCTAAATTGTCCCTAGTATGTATGAATGTGAGTTAGGGACCTTAGATTGTAAGCTCCTTGAGGGTAGGGACTGATGTGAATGTACAATGTATATGTAAAGCGCTGTGTAAATTGACGGCGCTATAAAAGTACCTGAAATAAATAAATAAATAAATCCAATCTAGCAGAACAGGGCAGACGGACAGGCAGCTTGATCAGGTAATACACACGTTAATACTCTCTATCACAAGCATGAGACTGAATGTTTGGCTGGCTTATAACAGGTTTGGTTTTCACCCAGAGACTGACCACATTAATCACCTTGTAGGTGGACAAAGAGACAGGGAGAATGCCATAGCCCAAAACCAGGATGCTGGAATAAGGAGCAGGAGCGCTAGACACTCCTAACATCCCTTACATATAACCACAAAAGCCTGTAGTTGGAACTGTAAATGTGGAGAATAGATATTGTAGAAAAAGCAAACAACTCTCACTAGTACACTATGTTTACTGCTTACTACAAATCTGCATAGCTGCAGGGAACCGCCAATCTCCAGTCAGGTAAAATCACCAATTAATGTAGTTATGTATTTTTTTGTAATTAAAAAAAAAAGTAAATAAATATTTTTGATGCAAAAAACAATTGTAAAATATCTTAATCTGTCTTGATATTAGCCTCTTGTAATTCCCAATACAGCAGCTCTCAGACAGGTAGAAGGAGGGGTAGACACTAGAAGCCAGTCAGTGTGTATGTGCTGACAGAGAAAATGGAAAATGAAGAAGAGAGCACATCAGTTGCATTTTGAAAAAATGCAGTGGGAGCTGCTTAGATAGCCATTAATCTCCATATCAGTGCTGGCTTGATCAATTTTTTGTTGGTAAACAAATCATGTGATCACTAAGTTTCTAAACTATATCTATAAAAAAAAAGCCATGCCACACTAATTTGTTAACTCCTATGAATTTGCTGCACTCTTTTGGATAGTTGGAGGCCACCATGACTAGACATGTGCCGGTTAATTTAGTTCCGAATTGAAATTCGGACAAATTTTTCAATATTCAGAAATTCGGATGTATCCAAATTTCCAAATAACATTTCAGACAGAATTTGAATCAAATTTGAACCATTTTTAATTTGATTCAAATCATTTTCGAATTCAAACCGTTTATGAATTTGATTCAAATTCGAATTTCCCTATACAATTTAATAGAATAGAAAATAAAGGAATAGAATACAAAGTAATAGAATAGAATAGCAAATAAAGGAATAGAACAGAAAATAAAAGAATAGAATATTAAATAAAGGAATAGAAAAGACTAGAGTAAAACAGAACAAAATGGAATAGAAAATAAAAGAACAGAATACATTGAATAGAAAATAAAGGTATAGAATAGAATAGAAAAGACTATAACCCTTTCTTGAAATTTGATTTTCAAATAGAAGAAATTTTAATTGGAATAGAATAGAAAAGAATAGATTAGAATAGAATAGAAAATAAAAAGCATAGATTAGAATAGAAAAAAAAATACTAATACTACTGAAACTGTACAAAAACATCTGTGCGACCAGTGTCCCATCAATGTCTGTCTCAGTGTACCAGCGCACACCAAAGCATCTGTCACACACAGTGTACCATTGCACATAACCTCTGTAATACCAGTGTTCAGCAACATCCGATGTGAAAGCTGAAAAATGGCCCAGGCAGAAAGAATTGTCCAGTATTGAGGTGCTTAAATAAAACATATATGTGCATTGTGCAAGGGCTACTTGAGGTGACAAAAATAACAATCCAATATTGAAACTGTTACTAATTCCAGTCAATTTGGATTTGAAAACAAAATTGAATGAGTATAATATCATATTCCTGCTGATGAAAAAAATGATGGTTATTATTCCTTTCTAAAAAAGCTTTCTCTAGGTCAGGTATAATACTAGTGCCCCATCAACATCTGTCACAGTGTACCTGTGCCCAAAAACATCTGTAGCAGCATCGGCTGGTTCATAAGAGACGCAGGAGCGTCGCCCCCCTAATCTCTATGCGCCAGCCCCTAATCACCATGCAGGACGCCGGATGCATAGATTCCTACAAGGTTTTCTTCCTTTTTTAAGCACATGATTAGAGCCTGAGGCTCTAATTGGCTAAAAAAAAAGGGTGGATTTGGGGCGCAGTGAGCCCACCCACTTGTGACAGACTGTCTCACGTAACATCCATTATCCCCCTGCTAATTTGCATACCGAAGGACCCAGCGCCTTTTCCAGCCTCTGACGTCATCCTGGAGCGCCAGCTGTCCATCCCGGCCAGTCAGACACAGTCTGTGGACTTCTGGTTATTATTTCCCTGGACTCTTTCAGTGTGGCGCTTGGTACTATGCCCTCTTTCTGGTACAGTGCACACTTTTTTATATGCTCTTTTGGCCACTGAGTCCCACTCAATTTGAATGTGCGGATAAATACCTGGTGGTACCTCTATGTACCTTCATATAGTTGGTTCCCTCCTCTTCTTTTTGTGACAGTCTGTGGACTATCCCCCACCTCCAGGGATTACAGTGGGCCCGTCGCTGTCTACAGTAGCAGAAGTCCTGACCGATGTGCCGCCAGCATATCCCAGCTGTCCACAACGGTGATCCATACCTCATGTTGGTTGCTCAGCAGGGCTTCCCACAAGTGCCTTCCATGCTCGAATTGGCTCTGCTGACCTTCTTGGGGATTGAGTGATCTCACCCAAGCAGACCACTTTCCTTCTCCTCTCCAGCACTGTTCCCTACATGGTATGTGGAGCCCTCCTTTCCTGTTGATGACATTGGGATGATGCTTTATTTGTCAGTCTTACTGACCAGCCTAGTTTAATATGATTGTTTTTAATGACTATGTTTTAATAAACTTCATATGTTTACACAAATCCTGGTGACATTAATCCTTTGGAGTCATCTATCTCTGTGGGACTACAGATAACCGTCAATAGCATCATGTTTTTGGCTGCATAGACTTACATCCTCTAGCGCTACACATGTTTTGTGTTTGTCCTTTTTTTTGCCTTGGCACCCCCATTGGTGTTCGATGTGTTCCTCTCAGCTGCGGGTGGACTTTTATATATATGAATATACATCCCTCTATTATCTCTGTTATTGTCTACTATAAAGCGCCTGCATGTCTGTTTGTGGTACCACTTGTAACATTAGCGAATCAATGTTGGCTATTGTCTCCCTGCTTCTCCTCCCGGCCAATCAGGACATGAAGCAGATTCTAAGACCGTATTGCCTGGGAGGAGAAGCCGGGGAAGCCGCCAAAGCCGCCAGTGACCTGGATGGGGTAAGTGCGGGGCTGACAGGCGGGCAAGCGGGTTTGTTTGCTGCCCCCCCCCAAAAAAAAAATGGAGCACCAGCCGCCACTGATCTGTAGTAATAGTAGTATGTGTCCAATCAACATCTGTTAGAGCTTACCAGTGCAACCAAGCAGCTATCACAGAAGGCATGTTCTTGAGTTCAAAACCATCTGTATGACTAGTGTCCCATCAATATCTGTCTCGGTGTGTGGCAGCACACATCAAAACATCTGTCACACATAGATTTGGTTGAAATGTTTTTGAATGCGTTTGAAATCATTTCAAATTTGGTCTAATTCAGTAATTCAAATTCAAATACGAATAAATGACACGAAACTTGAAAATGAATTAAACACATTTTACAAATCAAACTAATTAGTTAACCACTTTAGCCCTAGAAGGTTTACCCCTCTTCATGACCAGTCACTGTCACTGTACTAATTACACTGGCAGGGAAGGGGTTAACATCAGGGGCGATCAAAGGCTTACAGTAAATGTGTTCCTAGGAAGTGCTTACTAACTGTGGGGAAGGTGCTTTGACTGGGGAAAGATAAATATCCATGTTCCTGCTTAGCAAAAACACAGGATCAGTACATTCCCCTCTCACAGAACGGCAGTCTGCCTTGTTTACAAAGGCAGGCCGCCTTACTGCCTGTCTCTGGAACGGTCGGTGGGTCCCGGCAGACATCGCGTCCACTGGACCCGTTGATTGGCTCCCGCTGTGTCCAATTACAGCAGGAGCAGGTTGCCAGCGGCACGCGCCCCAGACCCGGAAGTTTTAGACCACGCACTAGGTACGTGATCTGGCAGAGAGCAGCCGCCCTACCGCAGTATATGTGGGTGGGGCGGTCCGCAAGTGGTTAAATAATGAGTTGAAACTATTTTTTTTGTTTTGCACATGTCTAACCATGACAAAGGCTCACCCCCAGAGGAAAAAATGCCATGGTAAAATGTATAATGTAAAGTGTATATCCAACCAATACTTTTTGCATTTTGGATAGGCCAGGAAAAAATGTGAACGTTTCTTTTAGTGATGGTCGGGGTTCTGTTAGTGACATTTCCCTTCACTTGTTGTTCAGGTGACACTGGTTTCACAAGAAAGGAAGTGAGGGGAAATCTGCAACAGCAAAATTTACACAATCAAAAGTTGTTTTTTTTGAGTAGGGGAAGTCTAGGGCCCCAATCCGATTTTTGCTGTTTCTGTATTTGCTGGAGATTTTCCCTCCCTACTTTCTGGTGGAGCCTCAGATAACATTAAAATCAGGGGCTCTAATCCTTCCTCACCCTATCAAAAAAACAAAAAAACAAAATTGTTGAGCTGGGCATACAGTGCCTTGAAAAAGTATTCATACCCCTTGCAATTTTCCACATTTTGTCATGTTACAACCAAAAACGTAAATGTATTTTATTTGGATTTTATGTGATAAACCAACACAAAGTGCCACATAATTGTGAAGTGGAAGGAAAATCATAAATGGTTTTCAATTTTTTTTTAACAAATAAATATGTGGAAAGTGTGCATTTATATTCAACCCCCCTGAGTCAATACTTTGTAGTATTGCTGCAATTACAGCTGCAAGTCTTTTCGGGTATGTCTGAAATGTTTGCCCATTTGTGACGTCACCACCCCATCATGCACCGGGTGTTGACACCATAAGGGTGTGGGCCTCAGATGACGTCACTGGGTGTCCACGCCCCATGCCTATATAAGTAATGGCACACAGCGGACCCAGCATTACAGTGGGAGAGAGCATTGGGTTAACATCGGAGGAAGAACAGAGGGAGAAGACACCGGAGGAACCAGAGGATGAAGACATCGCCGGAGGGAGAAGAAATCGAAAGAAACACCGGAGCTGCCTTAATAAATTACTTTAAAAACCTGTGTAGTGTTCTCATTCTTGATATTTTTTTTTGGTTGAATGGGTAGGGGTATAATGTTCCCAATACTCATTCACATAGGGTGGGGGGCCTTGTTAATTGGGGCTTCCAGATACCGATAAGCACCCCGCCCGCAGACCCCGACAACCACCGGCCAGGGTTGTCAGGAAGGGGCCCTTGTCCCCATCAACATGGGGGAAAGGTGCTTTGGGGTGGGGGGCGCAGGCTCCCTGCCACAAAGCACCCACCCCCCATGTTGAGGGCATGTGGCTTGGTATGGTCAAGGAGGGGGGGCGCTCGCTCGTCTTCTTTGGCATGGGGGTTTCCCATAAAATACATACCAGACCGAAGGGTCTGGTATCCTCTTGGGTGGGAACCCCATGCCAGTTTTTTTTTTTTTGGCGAGGGGTTCCCCTTCAAGATCCTCAGAACACAAGCTGCGTCGCAAGTCAGATCATCATGATCTGACTTCTTGTGCGACTTCTAATCAAATCAATGGGCTCTAATAGGGCATTGATTTTGAATAGAGGCAGAGAAAGCTGCTAAAAGCTAGCGCAGCTAAACGCGCATTAACGCCAATGCAAAAAGCTACTAAAAACACATTTTTTACAGCTGCTTTTTCCTGGCGTTGGTAGTGCCTTTGCAGCTCATTTTTTGGAACGCCATGTGTGCATGAAGCCTAATAGTTGTCCTGTGGACAGATTCTCCCACCTGAGCTGTGGGTCTTTGCAGCTCCTCCAGAGTTACCATGGGCCTCTTGGCTACTTCTCTGATGAATATTCTCCTTGCTCGGCCTGTCAGTTTAGGTGGACGGCCATGTCTTGGTAGGTTTGCAGTTGTGCCATACTCTTTATATTTTCCGATGATGGATTGAACAGTGCTCTGTGAGATGTTCAAAGCTTAGGATATTTTTTATAACCTAACCCTACTTTAAACTTCTCCACAACTTTATTCCTGACCTGTCTATTGGCCTTCATGGTGCTGTTTGTTCACTAAGGTTCTTTAACAAACCTCTGAGGGCTTCACAGAACAGCTGTATTTATACTGAGATTAACTTAAACAGAGGTGGACTCTATTTACTAATTAGGTAACTTCTGAAAGTAATTGGTTCCACTAGATTTTAGTAAGGGAATCGATGTAAAGGGGGCTGAATACAAATGCATGCCACACTTTTCACATATTTATATGTAAAAAATTGAAAATCATTTATCATTTTCCTTCCACTTTACAATTATGTGCCACTTTGTGTTAGTCTATTGCATAAAATCCAATAAAATACATTTATGTTTTTGGTTGTAACATGACAAAATGTGGAAAACTTCAAGGGGTACAAATACTCGTTCAAGGTACTGTACACTATAATGGAAGTCATGCTTTAACATTTGTGAGTGAAAGATTAAAACCTGCACCATGCTAAAATTGGCATCCTTATATTCATAGACCAAATGTTAAAATAAAAAGCCACCACTGAGATCTTAGAGTTTTCTGATTAAATTGTATATAAGCCAGTATAGAAATTTACACCAGCTAAATCAAATATTAATAGAAACAAAATAACTTTAAGAATACACACAGTTTGTGTTAACATTAATGCCTTCTTTGAACATGAAATTATACCCGCACATAAAGAACACAGCATTATGCTTTATCTGAACAGTAAACAAACTCTAACTCATCTCGAGTGTTATTAAAAGAAATAGAATTTACTGGCATGAGTCCATATTCAATATGGCTCCTTTCCTTTTTAATGAAATGTCATTATTCCAATACAAATCCTTTCACTTTTACAGTCTTGCTCCACTCTCATATTCGTATATTTCATTTCCTGCAGTTGCATGGTATTATTGTCTCTTTTCCCGAGCTATTGATTTAGGTGCGTATGGTTATTACAATGCAAAATAAAACAGTCCCCTCATCCATTCTACCTTGTACTGTTGAACATTAACTTAATTTGTTTCAAATCTGCATTCGATTTGGCAAAGAAACCATTTATCTTTATGAAGAAGGCGCTCATAAAGTAGGGACTTTAAGAGATCACGGATCTAAAAAATTTAATAGCCTTGTGTCTTATACACTCGGAAAATGAATTAAATCTTCAAATATTGGATGTCTCAAAACAACCTTTTTGCATTTCATACTATGTTTAATTTATTGTTTTTCTAGATGCAAAAAAAAAGAGGGGGGAACCCTTTATATTCAGGTTTACAGTCACCATATGAAAATCAATTCATGAATAAATAGTCTAATATCAAAGCCAATCACAGGCCCAATAGACAGTGTAAGTTTACTTATCAGTAACAGGCATGAGACCTTCCAAACTAGATGATGATGTATTAAACTGATTATATTATTGAGAAAGTGACACATCAGAATGACGTGTATAAGTAGGATTAGATGACATATTAAGCAATTATACTAATGAGTAGGGATGAGCCGAACACCTTTTTATTGCCATAAAAAGTGTTTAGGGACCCGGGTCCTGTCCCAGGGGACATGTATCAATGCAAAAAAAAGTTTTAAAAAAGAAACGTTTTTTTTGGGAGCAGTGATTTTATCAATGCTTAAAGTGAAACAATAAAAATGAAATATTCCTTTAAATATTGTGCCTGGGGGGTGTCCTTAGTATTCCTGTAAAGTAGCACAGTTTTCCCGTGTTTAGAACAATACCACAGCAAAATGACATTTCTAAAGGAAAAAATGTCATTTAAAATACTCGCAACTGTAATGTATTGTCTGGTCCCGGCAATATAGATGAAAATCATTGAAAAAAATGGCATGCCCCCCCCTCCCAGTATATTACCAAGCCGTTTGGGTCTGGTATGGATATTAAGAGGAACCCCGCACCCAAATTTTTAAAAAAATGGAGTGGGGGTCCCCGAGGCCCCCAGGCACTATATACTCTTACCAGCAGTATATATACTATACAGCCTGCCCTGTATACTCTGCAGAAAATTGGCCCTTAGGTGTTGTTGGTACCAGAGCACTGTAAGCCCTCACAGTTACTCTTGGTGGGTGCAGGAATAGGCCCTGCTGTGAAATACTGTATCAAAAATTGTAATTACATGCCCCTGTTAAACAGGGGCAGAAAAATTGGGCCTTTGGTTGTGGTGGTACCAGAACACTGTAAGCCCTCACAGTTACTCTTGGTGGGCGCAGGAACGGGCGCTGCCGTGAAATTTTATATCAAGAATTGTAATTACATGCCCCTGTTAAACAGGGGCAGAAAAATTGGGCCTTGGGTGATGGTGGTGGTGCTCTAAACCAAAAATATTGGTGAAAGCTAGCATCATAAAGATTGAGGAATAGGATAGTCAGCATAGGCAGTCTTCAAGGTACCCCACATCCATAGCAAATTCAATCAGTTACAACAGCATCAGGTGCTTGATAGCTGCTGATCCAAGACTGATTCATTTTTATGAATGTGAGCCTATCAATGTAGTCTGTGGACAGGTGCACTCTTTAATCAATTACAAACCCTCCAGCAGCACTGATTGTGCATTCAGAAAGCACGCTGGATGCAGGACAGGCCAGTAGCTCAGTTGCATATTGAGCAAGTTCTGGCCAGTGGTCCATCCTCAAGACCCAGTAACCCAGTGGATGCTCTGTAGGAAAAGGTCTCCAAGTCTGCTCTTGCCCCTAGATATTCCTGCACCATGTAATGCAGATGCTGGCGATGGTTGCTTGAAACAATCAGACCTTGGTGCTGAGGACTGAAAAATTGTTTAAAGGCATCAGTCAGCCGGCCACCTTCTCCACCACTCTTCCTCTGACTGAACAAAGCCTCAGCAACACGTTGTCCAGCACCAGAAAGTTGTAACCGCCCAGGGTCTGGAAATGCATTGCACAAACCTTTCTTCAAGGCCTCCTGCAACTTAACCCTTGTAATGTGGCTCAAGAAGGGTTGCCATCCAGTAATGACCCCTCTCCTTGATAACACAAATCCTAGTGTCCTTTTGCAGGATTTGCAGAATCAGGGAGGCCATGCAGCATAAGTTTGTAGAGGCATTTGATTCTGAGTCCTCTGGGTCACTAAGGATCACATGATCCGTAACTAACTTCTCCCAGCCACGTACAACTCCTTGCGTTTCTGGGGACTGAAAACCATCCCTTGAAGACTGCTGCTGAGTGTTATTCTCTAAATCCATGCTGACACAATCCACCTCCTCTTCTTCCTGTGTGTTTGGCAGGCCTGCAGGAATGCTATCTGGATAAAGGGGGCCTTGAGAGGTAAGGAAGTCCTCCTCTTCCTCCCGCTGTTCTGCCTCAAATGCCCTGTCCATGATTCCATAAAGCGTGTTCTCCAACAGGAAGACTAGAGGGACAATGTCACTGATGCATGCATTGTCGCTGCTCACCATCCTTGTGGCCTCCTCAAATGGTGACAGG
Source organism: Lithobates clamitans (assembly GCA_037952925.1). Lineage (NCBI taxonomy): Eukaryota > Metazoa > Chordata > Amphibia > Anura > Ranidae > Lithobates > Lithobates clamitans. The sequence continues at coordinate 3,306,420 of JBBGZY010000658.1, forward strand.
ACAGTGCATGCATCCTTGATCAGTAGCCACTGGCGTGGTGAAAAGAAGCCAAGCTCCCCTGACCCTGTCCTGGTGCCATACTCGCACAGATACTCTGATGGCCCTCTGCTGTGTGTGCAGCCACTGCAGCATTGCCAACGTTGAGCTTCACCTGGTGGGCATGTCACAAATGAGGCAGTTGGTGGGCAGGTTGCATACCCTTTGAATGTCAGCCAGCCGAGCACTGGCATTGTATGACTGGCAGAAATGACCACAGACTTTTCTGGCCTGCCTCAGGAGATCCTGTAAGCCTGGGTATCTGCTCAAGAACTGCTGCACCACCAAATTAAGGACGTGTGCCAAACATGGAACATGGATCAAGTGTCCCTTTCAGAGGGTGGAGAGAAGGTTGGTGCCATTGTTGCATACAACCATTCCTGGCTGAAGCTGGCATGGCATCAACCACCTCTGAGCCTGCCCCTGAAGAGCTGACAGAATCTCTGCCCCAGTGTGGCTCCTGTCCCCTAGGCACAGCAATTCAAGCACCTGACTGCTTGCGTAACCCCTTGAACCCTTACGGAGCACTGCTGGTTCAGAGGACAAATCTGCAGAAGAGGCCATAGAGGAAGAAGAAGAGGAGGGGTGGAGGAGAGAGCTGTGGCAGAATCACCACTACCATTTTGGAGGCGTGGTGGCGGAACAAGCTCCAACAACACTGAACCCTGTCCTGCATCCTTCCCAGCTGCCAGCAGAGTTACCCATTGCACCATGAAGGAAAGGTAACGTCCCTGCCCATGCCTGCTGCACCATGAGTCAGCGGTAATATGCACCTTACTGCTGACCGCCCTGTTCAACGAGGCCAAAATATTGCCTTCCACATGCTGGTAGAGACCTGGAATGGCCTTCCGTTAAAAGAAATGGCATTTTGGAACCTGCCACTGAGGTACAGCACATTCCACAAATTCAAGAAAGGGGGCAGAGTCTACCAGCTGAAAAGGCAGCAGTTGCAGTGCTAGCAATTTGGCCAAGTTAGCATTTAGATGCTGAGCATGTGGGTGGCTGGGACCGAATTTCTTTTTATGGTTCAGCAACTGGGGTAGGAAAATTTGCCTGCTAAAATCAGATGGTGGTGTACTGCTAGCAGTACTTGGGACACCTATTGCTATACCTTCATTCCTCTCAGTGCAGGTTTTTGAGAGGACTGGAGGTATAGTAGGGTTGGAGATGAGGAGCAAGGAGAAGTCTGCCTTTTTCTTTAATGTGGGTCTTTCAAGTGCTGTTGCCAACGGACTACATGGCAGGTCGTCATATGTCTGGTCAAGCATGTGGTGCCCAAGCAGCTGCTGTTCTGGCCACGCTTCAGACATAGGTTGCAAATAGCAATGGTGCGATCTGCTGCAACATGTCGAAAAAGGCCCACACCAAGGAACTTTTAAAAGTCAGCGGGAGTCAGCAGCGCCCTGCATCTGCAGAGCTCTGCGGTGTATTGCAATACGGTGTCTGCCCTTAAGCTGCCCCCTAGAGGACACTCTGCCTCGTTGGAGTTGTGCCTCCTCCTCCTCCTCTCTTCTCTCAGGCACCCAAGTACAGTCAGTGACTTCATCATCCCCTCCCTCCTCGTCACTGGAGCAAACTTGGCAGTATGCTGCAGCTGGTGGAACATGACTGCCAGTTTCTTGTCCTTCTTGGGCACCCCCTCTCTCTAGGCTTATGTTACTCCCTTCCTCAACCTGGGAACCAACATCGGAGCCTTCAAATCGCTGCGCATCCTCTAGCAGCATGTACCCAACACTGTAATCAAATAATTCTGGGGACTTCTCCGTGCATGATGGTGGGGGTGGGGAAGGAGTGACTGTGGACAAGGAGCCAGTGGAATAGGCCGCTTTGGCAGCTGCCATGGAAGGAAAACTACTCTGAGCCTGGGTGACAGAGGATGGGGAGGATGAGGACGGCTTTGGTATCCACTCCACCAACTCTTCTGCATGTTCTGACTCAATAACACGGCCAGCAGCAAAAAAGAGGACAAGCGTGCCCCACAGCCACCTGCAGAGGATGCACCATGTCCATGACCAGCACTTTGACTGTAGACACAGAGGCTGCTTGCCCTCTTTTATTGGCCTGTGAGTGTCTGCCTCTCCTTGGTGGCCTTCCGGACATATGTATATTTTGTTTTGCAACACCACCAGAAGTGTAGTAGAAACTGTACACACTGTATTAGATACATCACCTGCAATGTATTAGCAACTGTACTATGGCTGCACTGTATTGTGTATAGTGTACACCACCAGAAGTGTAGTAGAAACTGTACACACTATATTAGATACTGTGTACACCGCCTACAGTACACCCCACACTACACACGGCCACCGTGTAAGCAGCCTTATATAGTGTGGGGTGTGGACTCCCCCTGAGCCATGATTGGCCAATGATTGGCCAATTATGGCTCTCTTAGCAGAGTGCTCTGTGATTGGCCAAAGCGTGCAGGTCAGGTGCTTTGGCCAATCATCATACAGCAATGCACTGCGATCTCGCAGTGCATTATGGGGCTTTCTGCGGCGCTTGAATTTGCCGCGAGCACCCCATAATGTTAGCTCTTCGGCGAACGGGCGACCACCCAATGTTCGAGTCGAACTTATGTTCGACCCGAACATAAAGCTCATCCCTACTAATAAGAAGTGACACATTAGAATGATGTGCTTAAATAACTATTCAATGGCATATTAGGCAGATTTTATTTTGAATAGTGACTCTTTGGAATGATGTACATAATAAAACTATTTATGTTTTTTATGAGTTTGTTATATATTATTTAGTTGAAGAAATGTCACTGCCAGGTTGTTTTTAGCATTTAGCCTGAGAAAGATGGCGACTTGTCATGTTGCCTCCACCCCTATATCCAAGGCAAGGAGATCTCCTCTTCTAAGTCTGGCATACATAAGAGGTATATGCAAATGTAACTAACTGGTGTCTTCTTAACACTTAAATATTCATTTTAGGTGGTGTAGCCCTCTAATGGAGACTTGCATTGAGGAAATATGTTATTAACCTTACCTTTCATTATTTTCTAAATAATTGACCAGGATCAAGAGTTTATACATGCATGATGGCTAGAGTTGCCACCTTATCCCTTTAAACCTGAACACATATGAATTACACAGGTTCTTAGGCTAATTTTATGCAGCTAAGGCTCCAAGTGAGTTTAATTACCACCTAAATCAGTCACAGAACCTGTGTAATTAATATGTGTTCAGTTTTAAAGGGATGAGGTGGCAACCCTAATGATGACCTAGGCCCTTTGCTTGCCTTTATCTGACCCTTGGGACACTATTCCTCCATCTGACACCAACAGTGGGGTATTATTCCTCCCTCTGACACCAATGATGGGGCATAAATTCTTCCTCTGATACCATTGATGGGACACTATTTCTCCCACTAGCACCAAAGATCTGGCCTATGGGACACTATTCCATTATCTGACACTAATAGTGGGATATTTTTCCTACCACTTACACCAATGGTGGAACATTATTCCTGTCACTGATACCAAGGATGGAGCACTATTAATTCCACTGACACCAGCGATGGGGCACTATTCCTCCCACTGACACCAATGATGGGTCATTATTTCTCCCACTGACACCAACAATGGAGCAATGACGGGGCACTATTTCTTCCTCTGACACCAATGACAGGGCACTATTCCTCCCACTGACACCAATGATGGGGACACTATTCCTCCCACTAATACCAATGATAGGGCACTATTTCTCCTCCTAACTACGAGGGTGCTGTGTAATTTTTTTACTCCCACTGATTACCAAACCTGAGGAATTATCTGCTTCCTCTGACCACAGTCCAGCCCCACAAATTCTGAAGGACAGTAAACTGGATCATGTGACCAAGAGCCCAGACCTTCAGACATGTGGCAAGTACTGAAAGGATAGTACAGTGTCGTTGTCTCCAACATTTCCAGCAGCAAGCAAGGTTTACCAGACAACCCTCAAAAACTCCAAGAAACCACCCTAACCTCTTATGTAACTTTATGACTTTCTGAAGGTGAGCACATGGGCACATCCCCCCATATCTTTCAATAGATCGCTCAGTTACTGGGTGTAGCTTTGTGAAATATGGGGCTGTGCTCTGACCTTCAGAAAGTTCACGTTTGCCAAGGAGGTTCTTTCTTTTCCAGACACCCTTCCAAAACTCCAAAGAAGCCACCCTAACATCTTCTGTAACTTTATGACTTTCTGAAGGTCAGCACATGGGCACACCCTTTCATATCTTTCAATAGATCGCTCATGTACAGGGCCTAGCATTGTGAAATACGGGGCTGTACTCTGACTTTCTGGAAGTCTGCATTTACCAAGGAGGTTCTTTCTGGTGGATTACTTCTGGTGGATATTTTGTAGGCCAATGTCACATTTTACTTCTCTGTAAAGACAGGTTAACTTTATTTATGTTTATAAAGTGAAAATTCTCTGTAGAAAGTTTTCAATTATGGTTCGGGGTTGAGCTTTTGATGCAGTACAATATATTGGACTGTAAAGAACAAGGCAAATATTTAAAGTAAATGTAGTGAGAAGCCCATTAATGTTTTTAGCTGCAGTTTTGTGTATTTTCTTTCTGCTCAGGCACACACCATATTGGAAAATGCTTGCTATCAATAGAAAGAAGGTGTTCCAGGGGTTTCAGCCTGTGGCTCTTGAACAGGTCCCAAAGTACTGCGTAAAACCTATGATTTTAATCTGGCCAGCTGCAGTGAATTATTTCAGTTTCACCTGGTCAAAGTTTTGAGGTTGCAGCAGACGTCTGTGACCTTCCAACATGATACCACAGAAACCATATTACAGAACACTTATATTAAAGGTAAAAACATTACCAATTCTACTGCTGTGAAATCCAGCAGTTATTAAATAGATATAGCCATTAAACTGCCTGAAAATGCAGTACGACAACAACACAATATTCTAGTTTAACTTCACTAATCTAAAGCATACATTAAAGGAAAAGGATATTCAATATCTGTGATTCTGAAGTATACAAACTGTGTTCTAGCATTTTCAGAATAAGGTCAAAGCTGATTTGGCTGTACTTCTCCTGTGGATCACAGGAGTGCAGTTTGTTCTGCACTCCTGTGACCCGTTTTCAGCAGATAGTGGGCTAAAGCCGTCTGTCAGCTGACATCACAGAGCAGGTCCTGGCTCGGGCAAGTTTGTGACAATGAAGTTGGGATCTGCCCACAGGCAGAGCAGAGAGCAGTGACTGACAGTTACCAGCTCTCTGCTAAGGGAGCCCTGAGAACTCAGCGATCGGCGGTGTTTGATCATTCAGTTCTCAGTGTTAGAGCCGATGGGGACAGATGCAGCATCCACCTAGGTAAGTAGGATTCTACAAAAAAAACGAACCCCATACTTCTCTTTTAAAACCGCTTTAAACATAGATATCAGGCTGACAATCTAGATGCAACATGGACACTTCCAAGAGTGTCAGATAGAGAGCCCCCACCAGACTCCTGTCATTAGCGTGTTTCAGCAGCATGAAGAAAAAACTCTTTAAAAAACCAGCACTAAAAGACATTGCATAGCATGGTGCATGAGCTATTAGGCTGTCTTAGAGTCATAATTCACCTGGATTACCAGAGGCACAGTACTTGAAATTAGAACAGTTAATCAACAAAGGCAAAACAGGTGCTAGTAGGCACTCACTTGTTAAAGGGATATGTTCATCCTATACCATGTAAAGGAAGTGAATCAACAGGGTTCTGCGATCAGCAGTCAGCGATTTGGAGGGAGCGATTCCAGCCATGCGGTTGCATCTCTGGGGGATGTAAAAAATTTGGTAGTTACTCCATCCTGAACCCGGAGGCGTGCAGGGAAAAGAATACTGTAGCGAATACCCTTGAGGCGCATGGCTGCTTTAACCTGATCAAATGAACATCTCAGTTTTTGAGTTTCAACTGAATAATCAGGGAATATGAAGATTTTGTTGTTCTGAAACTGTAGCTCTCCCTTCACTCTGGCTGCCCTCAGCACTTCATCTTTATCCCTGAAGTTTAGAAATTTCAAAATGAAAGTGCGTGGAGGCGCTCCGGGAGGACCGGGCTTAGGTGGAATCTGGTGGGCTCTCAAAAAAGGGCGAGAATTGGGCCGCTGGAAGAAGGGTGCGGAGTGATACCTCTATAAATTCCGTCAGACGCTGACCCTCAGCCCATTCCACCATGCCAACTATACGGAGGTTGTTCCTCCGATTGCGATTTTCTGCGTCCTCGGATTTATATTCCAAGGCCCTAATTTTTGTGTGCAGGGCCTGGAGATCAGTTCCATGGCTCTCCACAGTATCCTCCACATGTCCCAGACGTTGCTCAGCAGTAGTCAGTCTGGAGCGCATTTTATCCATGTCTAATCTTATTAGCCCCACATCTAATTGTACTGCATCCACCTTAGTATTAAGGGCGGTGATGGAAGCCTGGCAGTTCGCTATAGCTGCCAGTACATCAGTTATTCCCGGCTGGGAAGAAGGGGATTGTCCCTGCTGTTCAGTCTGGGACGCCATGTTAGTCAGGGCACGCTTCCCGGTCTCCACGCGGTCGGCACAGGCCGCTTCTGATTCTTCCATCACAGGGGGAAATTTCAACTTCTTACCCCTTCCTCTTGGAGCCCAGGCTGAGCGGCGGTGCATGTAGGTGCTGTGCGCCGAGTTCCAAGCACTTTCAGCTGCTGTGAAGGGAAAAAAGCTGAGGATCTCAGCGGAGCTCTCTGCTAGAACGTCCTCTCACAGCGCCATCTTGGCCACGCCCCCATGAGCTTTCAGGCTGGGTTCATACATATGCCAATTGCATGCGAGTTGTGACCAGCTGTCAATGGAGCCAGTTCACACAGGTCCAGGGGAAGCCACGGTCCAGATTGAAAAAGGGTCCTGAACGTATTTAGGTCCGGGTAAGGTACAAATTCAGGCAAAAATTCGGACCTGAATCACACTTGACCCGGTGCACCAGACCCCCCAGACATGAACCCAAATAAGTTAGAACACCTGCCTTTACACGCACATGAACTTTAATGGCATCCCAGTCTTAGTCCGTAGGGTTAAATATTGAGTTGGCCCACCCTTTGCAGCTATAACAGCTTCAACTCTGGGAAGGCTGTCCACGAAGGTTTAGGAGTGTGTCTATGGGAATGTTTGACCATTCTCCCAGAAGTGCATTTGTGAGATCAGGCACTGATGTTGGATGAAAAGGCCTGGCTCGCAGTTTCCACTCTAATTCATCCCAAAGGTGTTCTATCATGTTGTGATCAGGACTCTGTGCAGGCCAGTCAAGTTCCTCCACCCCAAACTCGCTCATCCATGTCTTTATGGACCTTGATTTGTGCACCGGTGTGCAGGCATGCTGCAACAGGAAGGGGCCATCCCCAAACTGTTCCCACAAAGTTGGGAGTATGAAATTGTCTAAAATGTCTTGGTATGCTGACGCCTTAAGCGTTCCCTTTACTGGAACTAAGGGGCCAAGCTCTGAAAAACAACCCCACACCATAATCCCTCCTCCACCAAATGATTTGGACCAGTGCACAAAGCAAGGACCATAAAGACATGGATGAGCAAGCTTGGGGTGGAGAAATGTGACTGGCCTGCAAAGATTTCCTATCTCAACCCGAGACCTTTGGGATAAATTAAAGCGATGAATGCGAGCCAGGCCTTCTCATCCAACATCAGTGCCTGACCTCACAAATGCGCTTCTGGAAGAATGGTCAAACATTCCCATAGACATTCTCCTAAACCTTGTGGACGGCCTTCCCAGAAGAGTTAAAGCTGTTATAGCTGCAAAGGGTGGGCCAACTCAATATTGAACCCTGCGGACTAATGCCCCATACACACGGTCGGACATTGATCGGACATTCCGACAACAAAATCCTAGGATTTTTTACGACGGATGTTGGCTCAAATTTGTCTTGCATACACACGGTCACACAAAGTTGTCAGAAAATCCGATCATTCTGAACGCGGTGACATAAAACACGTACGTCGGGACTATAAATGGGGCAGTAGTCAATAGCTTTCATCTCTTTATTTATTCTGAGCATGCGTGGCACTTTGTGCGTCGGATTTGTGTACACACGATCGGAATTTCCGACAACGGATTTTGTACGAAGAGCTGAGAAAAATGAAGTTCAATAGCCAGTGCGAATCTTCTGCTTGATTCCGAGCATGCGTGGAATTTTGTGCGTCGGATTTGTGTACACACGATCGGAATTTCCGACAACGGATTTTGTTGTCTGAAAATTTTATAGCCTGCTCTCAAACTTTGTGTGTCGGAAAATCCGATGGAAAATGTGTGATGGAGCCTACGCACGGTCGGAATTTCCGACAACGAGGTCCTATCACACATTTTCCGTTGGAAAATCCGACGGTGTGTACAGGGCATTAGACTGGGATGCCATTAAAGTTAATTTGCACGTAAAGGCATATGTCCCAATACTTTTGGTAATATAGTGTATATAAGAACACATCTTTGGATTCAGTGGAAATTATTTTATGATCTTAATGTAAGCACAATATAAGCGCATTATTGTAACACCCCAGTTGGATTAGACATACTACACTATATAGTATTTTATTTTTTTGAGATCTTTTTCATTTCCTTGAGTGGAGCACTACAAGGGATTCACAACAAGGGAGAACATTCCCGAAACTGTTTGGTCTACATTGAACTTGGAAGAGGTTGAAAATTTGTTTTGGAAGGACATTTTTATGGATTGGGACTGTTAGTATTGCTGATACTGAGCACTGACTTTATGTATAAGATAATGGGATGCCAACGCACCAAAACTTTCTAAAAATCAGCCTGTGTCAAAGAACTGATAACGCAACACACCAAAACACACTGCGCTGCAATGCCAGTATGTTGCCTTCTTGCGTTTGGGGCGTCATTCATGCAATGTATGTAATACACTGCACTAACAACAGCTCAAGGATGTAAATGGGCCCTGAAGGGCCCCTGTTAAAGACCAAGGTTTGGGCCCCACTATGCATCTGATGTCCAGGTAAAAAACATTTCTTTCCCTGTATACCGATTTGCAGCTAGAAATGAGCCATTCAACTTGAAATCTTTTATCATCCTTCGGGAACAGGAAGACCTCTCTGCACAGAGTACATGGTGCCCGAGGCACTGCGAGATAAAGACACTTGTGCTGGGTGACTTGTACTAGGTCACAAGGAGCTGACGTGAACTGAACCTGTGTCCCCTCATTACATTTCATGTCATTCTTTGTCTTCTGGGTAACTTCATATTAATACACGCTGGGTGTTTTAGGCATGTCTATGTCACTTTCCTTACTTCCTATAGCTAAGCAATTCTCTACTGGGTTAAGAAACTGTTCAGACACTGAAAGTCCCCCAAGGCACACAGATGCATCTGACCAGTGTTTACAGATCCCCGGCCTCTTCTTTAACTTTCTTGAAAAAAAAAAAAAATGATACCAGCTCAGTGGATAATGCATGATGGCGCATATAAGGGGCACAAGTGTTACAGCCCCCCAGCATGCTGATATCCAGCCATATACCCATTACAATCTGGATTGTTCTAATGAAGGAGTTCCTCTCTTTAAATGCCAACCTGAAGCTGACGGGAACTTGACTATGGTAATTAAATAAGTCTTGTTACTGCTATACCAAGAAACCCCGCCCCCACCTTTTTCCCTTAGTTACCACACCACGCAAAATTGGAGTTAAATTGGCCATAGCAAAATTTTAATAAAACAAATATTAAATAACCAATAATTAACATTAATAACATAAAAACAGACCAGACTGTTTATTAAAGAGAAAGGGCTGCAAGGTCCTAATAGGCATAAAACCCAGGACAGTACCTGCTGTCACTTCACCGGCCTCCAGCCACAAAAAAACACCAACTCGGAGACAACTAGCAGGTACACATCCGCCACCTGGGAGCCGTACCTCAGACGGGTCCCTATACCATAGCTTTGGTGCCCATATGAACCTAAAAAAGGACCTTGCACCCCCACACCTGGCTTTGAATGACCCACTGATTCCCTAAACCGGTCCCAAACCACCATATTCAGGGCGGAAGGGTGGGAAGTTCCTTCACTCTCTTCTCCGAAAGAAGCCCTCCCCTTCCTGGGCTGCCTGCTTAATTCCCCTTTCTCCACCCAGCTCAAATCCTGCCCCCTGCCCCCTTTTTCATATTCCCCCTTTACCCACCCCCCCCTCCTTCTGTTTATTCTTTCCAACCCCCTCCCTCTCCCCGTTTTGTTTTGTTTTTTGTCCTTCCCCTTTTATCCCCACTAGTCAGTCCGTTCCCCTTTTTTCCTCACATGTTCTCCTCACATTCGCCTCTTTCCCTACATTCCTATATCCCCACTCTACTTTGCCACTTATTTCATGGCCATTATATAGATATCACCATTTACTTATTACTTACTCTGACATACTGACATCTACATGTAGTCATATGTACCCTGTTTCCCCTAAAATAAGACCTAGCGTGATTGTCGGTGATGGCTTCAATATAAGCCCTACCCCCCAAATAAGCCCTAATTAAAGTCCTTGTAGGTCTTATTTTCAGGGTAGGGCTTATTTTTGGGGAAACAGGGTAGGGTTTATTTGGAGGGTAGGGTTTATATTGCAGCCATTACCGACAATCACGCTAGGTCTTATTTTAGGGGAAACAGGGTACCTTTTTCTAATCCCCTTTTTTACCATCACCACTATGGGAATATCCACACATTGCTGACCCCAATAAGTACAGACAACATTAAATAAATTATAAACAGAGTTATTTTAAAAAAGTGATAATGATACATATATTTCTATCCGTGCTAAATATAATGCACTGATGGTACTGTTGTCTGTTATTTGATGCTTTGACTGCAGGTCCCGCTCGCTTACCCCCACGCCCCTCCCTGGTCTTGGGAAATATCCACTTGGTGTGACTCCTTGTAAGACACGCATGAGCGATTAGCCCCCCTCCTCCCCCTGTTGACGTGGTGGGCGGCCTGGGACCCCTGCCGGGACCCGGTGGGGGAGACTTCGGAGAATTTTAGGCTCAGGAGAAATTGTTCAAACACAATGTGATTGGTAATTATACTGTTAAACATATATTTATTATATTACATTTTAATTTTTATGGTTATATCCATGAACTTCAATACGTAAATCTCGTTACAGCGCCTGAAACCTCTTAAGATGACCCAACAGGGTCGAAACGCGTCAGCATTATTATCCTATTATAGCGCTTAAACATTGTATAATTTTGTGCCAGCTTCATTTGTGTTATCTCCTGTAGCACAGCTCTTATTTTAAGCAACATGGTCATTCCCTGTGATCATGTTGCCATTAAAGTCCTACAAAATAAAAACCTTTTCAAGTTACAGCTTACCATTTTCATAATTCCTTGCTTTCTTTTTGACAATAATCGGGGTGTGCAGCACTTCATATCTTCTCAGCATGTGTCCCTCCCCTTTTCCCCACCCCCACCTTTTTCCCTTAGTTACCACACCACACAAAATTGGAATTAAATTGGCCATAGCAGAATTTTAATAAAACAAATATAAATAACCAATAATTAACATTAATAACATAAAAACAGACCAGACTGTTTATTAAAGAGAAAGGGCTGCAAGGTCCTAATAGGCATAAAACCCAGGACAGTACCTGATTTCACTTCACCGGCCTCCAGCCGCAAAAAACACCAACTCGGAGACAACTAGCAGGTACACATCTGCCACCTGGGAGCCGTACCTCAGACGGGTCCTTATACCATAGCTTTGGTGCCCATATGAACCTAAAAAAGGACCTTGCACCCCCACACCTGGCTTTGAATGACCCACTGATTCCCTAAACCGGTCCCAAACCACCATATTCAGGGCGGAAGGGTGGGAAGTTCCTTCACTCTCTTCTCCGAAAGAAGCCCTCCCCTTCCTGTCCACTGCTTAATTCCCCTTTCTCCACCCTGCTCAAATCCTGCCCCCTGCAGCCTGCTGACCTATCCTGTGTCTCTAACTCAGTACCTTAAACAAGCCCCTTTAACCCCTGTCATGCCGGCCCTGCGTCTATTTCTTTCTTCCTTTTACTCCAGGCCTCTCTATTCTGTGATGCCTTAGGGGGTGATTAAGAAGTTATTGTAAAACTTACAAGGTAGGTCAGTTACTTGCTCATCTTGGGAATCTAATAAAGGGATCTACTAGACTCAACTCCTCTTTATGATGATACAGAAAAAAATGGAAAAATAATTTCAGGTAATCACAACATTTCGTCTTTCACCATTTTCCACAGTAGACTTCACTTTTCATCTGTCCAGTTCAGTGGTTTTTGCTTATCCCAGGGAACACACTTACTGATAAAATTTAGAATGGCTAAATTTCATTAAAATATACAGAAATAGTAACTAGACTCATAGGTGTGCGCAGCCTATTGCATTAGGGTGTATACCCCAAAGCTCATATGTGTGCATATACTGTATTTATAGGGCAGTAGGGCAATGGACAGTGTCGGTAGAGCAATGGACGGTGTCAGAAGGGCCGGGATTGGTGTCAGTAGTTTATTTTTTATATATTTTTTTATTATTACTTTTTTACAATTTTATAATTTTTTTACAAAAAATTTTTTACAATTTTTTATTACTTTTTTTTTTACAATTTTTTTAGGAGCTCCATTGGGGGGCTTTGGTGAAATATCATGGGTCTAAACAGACCCCTGATGTCTCACTTTTGAGACAGAGAAAGGGACTAAGGACAGATATTCCCCAGTCCCTTTCTCTGCAGCCAAGTAGCAGGGGAAATGTGACCAGCACAGGGTGATAAGGGTGTGCCCAGGCACACCTGGCACACCCTGTGCGCACGCCTATGACTAGACTAGTGAATTTGTGTGGTTCACATATTAACAAACTCCAACATTTAATTGGTTCATCTACTAAATAGGTAATAATTTGGTTACAAAACTATTTTCCATACAATAGTGAATGGATAAGCATTCCTAATTCAATGAGAGAGGCTAAAGCCAGGTACACATGGGCCAAATGTCAGAAGACAACGGCCATTTGAAAAAAATGACTCCCATTCGGCCCATGTGTATGTCGGTCTGTCCAACACAAGTTGGCCTAACAGCCCGGCTGCCGATTGACTCCCAATCAGTGCTCTCAGCCAATGGCAGAGAGCACTCATCGGAGTGTTCTGGTGGGGGAAGGGGGGCCATCCCCCAGTCAGAACACAACAGCTTAGTGAGGGAGATCACTGAACTAACCTAGTTAGTACAGTGGCTCCGACCGGAGCTGACAGTTTTTTTTAGTTCAACCCGCGGGGTTGAACAAAAGAAAAACGAATAGTGAGTACCCAGCTTAACTAAACCTGTCCTTACAGGGCAGACAGGTTGCATATAGCCATTCAAATCTTGTATCACCTCTTGGAGCTAATTGGTTTTCATATACAGTGTTAGAGAGAAAGTGAAGTGATGTGCAGGAGGAAAAAGGAGCAAACCTTAGAGAGGAAGTGAAGTGATGTGCAGGAGGTGAAATAGAGCGAACCTTAGAGATGAAGTGAAGTGATGTGCAGGAGGTGAAATGGAGCGAACCTTAGAGAGGAAGTGAAGTGATGTGCAGGAGGTGAAATGGAGCAAACCTTAGAGAGGAAGGGAAGTGATGTGCAGGAGGGGAAATGGAGCAAACCTTAGAGAGATGAAGTGAAGTGATGTGCAGGAGGTGAAATTAAGTGAACCTTAGAGAGGAAGTGAAGTTATGTGCAGGAGGTGAAATGGAGCAAACCTTAGAGAGGAAGTGATGTGCAGGAGGTGAAATGGAGTGAACCTTAGAGAGGAAGAGAAGTGATGTGCAGGAGGTGAAATGGAGCGAACCTTAGATAGGAAGTGATGTGCGGGAAGAGAAAGGAGCAAAACTTAGAGAGGAAGTGAAGTGATGTGCAGGAGGTGAAATGGAGCAAACTTTAGAGAGGAAGTGAAGTGATGTGCAGGAGTTGAAATGGAGCGAACCTTAGAGAGAAAGTGAAGTGATGTGCAGGAGGTGAAATGGAGCGAACCTTAGAAAGGAAGTGAAGTGATGTTCAGGAGAAGAAAGGAGCGAACCTTAGATAGGAAGTGATGTGCAGGAGGAGAAAGAAGCAAACCTTAGAGAAGAAGTGATGTGCAGGAGAAGAAAGGAGCGAACCTTAGAGAGGAAGTAAAGTGATGTGCAGGAGGTGAAATGGAGTGAACCTACTGAAAAATTCACTGGGCATCCCATACTTCCTATACCCTATCCAAGTTCAATCTCCTCAATAAAATACAAAAACAAAGCTAATGGACTGTTCATTGCCTTGGAGTGACTGAGTATTGAATACTGGGCTGGGCAGGGTGACAGGTGGGCCACAACACTTAGCAGTCCCTACGGGGGTACCGGTACAAACATTTGTTCCTTTTACAACTTTTTTCATGTACTCTGATTCAACCAAGAGCCCTTTGTTGAAATCAATTGGCCAAGTGAAGATCTAGTGATTCTCTCCCCTATTCGCTGACATACTTTTGACCAAGAGATTCCAAGCCTGCCCACCACGACAAGGTAGACTCTTCTAGGGCAGGACCTACACTAAACTACACTAAGCTACCCTACTGGATGCTAGTCATCATTTTTCTAATGTTGGATGTATGTTTGTAGAAGGCCTTGTCCTATAATCTGTGTGTGCGATCTACTCTCTCCTAATTTGGTTGTCTGTCTGCTCCTGGGGCACACAATGTCTACCATGGATAGGGGAATCAGTCGTTTTCTTTCCTTCAGCCCCTCCAAATCTTACAGTGTATGGCTATCTTAAAGTGGTTCTAAAGCCTTACGTTTTTTCACCTTAATGCGTCCTATGCACTAAGGTGAAGGACCTTCTCTGCTGAAGCTGCCCCCCTGACCCCCCCTTTTCCTTACCTGAGCCCATCTGATCCATACTCTTCTTCTGCACATAATACCCACCGCCGTACACTCCATACTCCTCTTCTGCACATAATGCCCACCGCTGTACACTTCACACTCCTCTTCTGCACATATTACCCATCACCATACACTCCATACTCCTCTTCTGCACATAACACCCATCACCATACACTCCATACTCCTCTTCTGCACATAATGCCCACCACTGTACACTCCATATTCCTCTTCTGCACATAATACCCCTCACCATAAACTCAATACTCCTCTCCTGCACATACTACCTGAATCTCTGACCTCTTTCAGTCTAATGGGAACCTTCAAGGCCTTCAATATGTGGTGGGTTGTGAGGCATAGTGGGTGCAAAGGTGGTAAAAGTCGTTGGGTGCTAGACACTTCTTGGATGTAAAAGAGGTTTTATTTCTTTGACAATCCTTTTTATATTTTGTAGGGGGAAGAGGGTTAGGGCCAGGACACCCTTAAGTAGTTGCAACTTCAAATGGCAGACTCCGAGACTTCAATAGGAGAACAGCCGTATAGGGAAAGGCCCCAGCAAGGTGCCACTTCTGCACGTGCAGGATTGCTGTCTCCTATGGTAACAGTACTCAAACAGTTCCTAATTCAAGGTAACAGTTCTCTGAGCTGTACTACAACTTCTCCTTGTAGTTCTTCAGCCCCTTAAGCTCCTGGTCTCTCACTGGACCCTCTGATTCACTAACTCTGAATCCAGTGAGCTCCTCAAGGCTTTTGCGGTGGTATCTCCCTCAAGCGTCACTCACGCTTCCCTGCTGGGTCCTTCCTGGCACTTCAGATACCTTCAAGCCTCACCCCTGCTGACCGGCTCGGTCCCTAGCTTGACACACAAGGCTGCTCTGTGCAAGCCTCACCTCCGCGGGTTGGGTCCCTAACTTGATCACTGCCTGAAGTTTCCCAATTCTCTACCATGCCCGTTCGGTGAGAATACTGCTCCGGTACTTGCTTCAGTTACTCACTGTGGTCCCTGGTAAAGGCGATTGGTCCCTTCATGGTGACAGCTTCCCTTACATCTCCAACCACTGACAGGTTCTCCGGTCATTGGGAATTTTGAGGGGAACCCCTACGTCATTTTTTTTTTACATTTTGGCACAGGTTCCCCTTAATATCCATACCAGACCTGAAGGGCCTGGTATTGAATTTAGGGGGACCTCCACGTCATTTTTTTAAAAATTTTGGTTCGGGGTTCCCCTGTGGGGAATTCCCATGCCGTTTTTATCAATGAACTTTAATGTGTATTGTCGGGAGACTCGGGACCGGCAATTCATTAATAGTGAGTACTTTTAAATGACTTTTTTTCCTTTGAAATGTCATTTTGCTGTCAGACTGTTCTAAGCACGGGAAACATGCGCCACTTTACAGGCATACTATAGACACCCCCCAGGTACGAAATTTAAAGGAATATTACACTTTTATTGTTTGACTTTAAGCATTATTAAAATCACTGCTCCCAAAAAAACGTCTGTTTTTAAAACGTTTTTTTGCATTGATCCATTCCCCTGCGGCAGGACCCGGGTCCTCAAACACTTTTTAGGACAATACCATGCATATTAGCCTTTAAAATGAGCACTTTTGATTTTGAACACTCAAGTCCCATAGACTTCAATGGGGTTCTAAAGTTCTTGCGAAGTTTTGGTCTGTTCGCAAGTTCTGGTGCGAACCGGGGGGTGTTCGGCTCATCCTTAGTGGTGGGCATGGTTGAGTTCCTGCACCTATTCTCTGAGAAAAAAAGCCCTGTATATATATATATATATATATATATATATATATATATAGTTTTTGAGTCAGGTTCTGCTCATGCTAAACTTTCCCATAATCTGGGTCTGTCTACCCAGGTATATATAAAGTAAAGGGCAAATTTTAGATGAAGAATGGTGGGGTAAAAATCAATCTCCAGTCTTACATGCTCCATGGGTACAGTAAGTCAGCCAGCTGAGGTTTCAGTGCCTGGTTAAATGAGTTAAGCATGGGTTTACAATATATTTTAAAGGATGAGTCTTCTGACATTGTTTGTTTGACTTTTTGGTGGAGACATGTGGCCTGATTCACTGACTAACTTTCCTTTACCTTTCAGCGACTCTGGTGGAGAGTCTTACAAGCTGATGTTTTGAATTCCGCTACTCCACCAAGGCCATTACAATGATGTCACACTCTTCTGGATTTTACATTTATTCACTTATTTTATATTAGGAGGAATATAGCATGACACCCTCGTTTGGCTTTGTACTGAGAGACCGAGCCAGAAATTCTGGAGGAAATATCTTGCCTCAGAAGGCCCCAAAAGATACATGAATCCAGAGGGTGATTCAGTTCACTAGTGTCCAGCCAAAAAAAGAAATATTTGTTTTGGGTGGACTTGGCCTTTAGTTTATTAAAAGTTTATACACTATTTACAAAAAAGCTCAAAAACGTGTGTTATCAATGGCTCAACAGCTCTTTTTTTTTTGAGTGCGGCTCCTGAGCTGTCAAATGTAAGAAGATCCCACGAACCGTGAACCATCACAGAGCAAGTAAAGTCTATCAATGAAATATGTATAAAATATTAGCAATGTGTGACAGCGGGACATATCCAGACTAATCGCAAAATGTATTGGATAGATGTAAGTGAGGTTATCCTCCAAATGAATTAAGTGGTGTTTTGGATAATATCCACTACAGTATTCCAATTATCACAGAGAAGGAAGCCAGAGAGAAAAATGAGATGTATTTGGAGAAGCCTTGTAACCAATTCTATCCCCCAGGAATGATGTATAGTAAGGAAAAAGTACAGCAAATAAACAGCTGGATGAGGTACATTCTATTACAAATAACGTATTGCCTTTTCTTTTGAAAAGGTCAGTTAACCCAAACCCAACACTTCAGCTTTTCGTAGACACTGGACAACTAAAGTGACCCTGTTGCCAGACTATTCATTTCAACATCAAACTTCAAGAGTTCCACCCAAAAACGGAACTTCCGCTTTAAGTGATGGTGACCCCCTGACATGCCACATTTGGCGTGTCATTTTTTTTTGGGGGGGGGAGCGGATACACTCTTTTTAGAGGCATCCAGCTCCCACTTTTTCCTGGGGCTCCACGGCACCGGAAGGAAGTTCACCTCCCCCCCCTCCCTTTAATCTTCTGGGACACGTCACAGGTCCCAGAAGATTGCTTGGCCATTCACAGCATGCAGCACGCCTCGCGCATGCGCAGTGCGTGCCCACAGTAGGAATGCTGGTGCCGTGGAGAGGAGGGGGAGAGGACCGGGGCTTTGTTCGCCTGCATCGCTGGACCGTGGGACAGGTGAGTGTCCGATTATTAAAAGTCAGCAGCTGGGGGGCGTGACCGGATGTGGGAGTGAGAGGGTGTGTGAGATCTCCTCTCCCTCCGCTCTGACCAGCTAAGCTACGGGCTGAGGAGACTACCGGTGTGTGCAGCAGCACAAGCGGCAGTGTAAGCAGCGGTGTCCGGCTAACTATAGCACTACTGAGCAGATCGGTCCCCGGCGCAGACGCGGTGGACGGAGCTGAGGTGGGGTGTGAGAGACCCCTGTGGCGTGCCAGCGGCCGGGTGAGGGGATGCTCCGGTGGCGGCTATAGCAGCACCAGCAGTGGCGGCGTCAGTGAGTGTGGCGGTGGAGAGCCAGGAAGACGGAGCCATAGGGGTGGCGTGAGAGGCCCCCCCCCCGGGTTATCAGCAGCAATCAAATCTGGCCGAACACAGCAGCAGCAGCGGGGCAGTGAACAAAGTAAGCCATCAGAATTAACATCGCAACGCTGTGAATCTGGAGAGTTACTAAGAAGACCCCAGACATAGGTGAAAACTTTCCTACTTTTTTTTATATACTATGTTTGTGGCGGATGACTTTTTTCCCTGGTTCCTGGTTAAAGAGTTGGTCTGTGAGTTGGCCTTTGATTGATTGGTTCTTGAAGAAACCTAATTGAGTCTGTAATGTGAAACCGGGGTTAAATAGAAACATGCTGCCTTATTACTTTTTGAGCTTATTTATCCTATTGAAGTAACATCTGAAATAGAGGAAAATAGCAACCCCAGTCCGAAGTGGGAGACGGACGGGGTACTGGCGTATGAGGTTTCACCTTTTTGTTTTTTAAAACAATAATAGAACCAGTGGAACTGTGTGATGTAAGCTGCTTATTATAAACATCAGCTGTAAGTGAAACGGCGTTGCTCAAGTACTTGTTCACTGTCCCAAGAGTTATTGATCTGACGCTGGCAGAGTTATACGGAGGGCTATCTTTGTGATACCTCTTTTCTTTTTTTCTCCATGCAAAACTAGTAGTCCGGGACTGTAACAATTTTATATCTCAATTTGCTAAAAGGAAAAGAATTTTTTTTTTCTCCTACCCCCCCCCCCTTTTTTTTCTTTTTTCTCTCCCCCTCCCCCATGGCATAATAGCATGGCTGGGAAGCGGGCAGCAGAGGAAAAATTAAACCAGCACCAGTTACAAAATCAGCCGCATCAAGCAGGAGGCCAGGTTACACGCTCGGCCAGAAACCAGACAAACCAAGCGAAAGTCGCAGCAGCAGCTGCAGTAGCGGCAGCAACAAAATTAGAGCGTTTTTCCAGGACATCCCTATCACCAGTAAAATCCCAACAGCTAACTCAAGCGAGTACCCAGGCGAGTAGGAAAAGTCAAAGCCAAAGCAGCGGGCCAATATCGGCCGCAACAAGTCCACTCGCAGTTCCGCCCTCAAAAAGTCACGGAGCAGGAAAACCTGCCCCTATAAGCGGTGACACAGACCCTAAAAGGCTACCCAACACAACTGAGCCTGGGATGGAGAGTGGCCAAAGTGGAGGAGCGGAAGAGCCATCAATGAGGGACCTCCTGTATGCGATTACTGCATGTAAGGAATCAATTTCTGGTTTGGATGTTCAGCTAAAAAGCATAAGAGAAGAACTGATAGCGTTGGGTGGCAGATTGAAAGAAACGGAGGGAAGAACAACAGCCCTAGAGGAAAGATTAAGCTTGGTGGAAGATATATTATCTCCGCTTAGACAAGATATGACTGATATGAAGAAACGCATAGAAAATCAATCCGCCAAAATAGATGAACTAGAAAATAGAAATCGAAGAAACAACATAAGAGTAATAGGCATGCCTGAACGGAGCGAGGGACCTGATCCTATTGAATTTCTGGAGGGATGGATCAAGGAGACATTTGGGGCTACATCTTTTTCTCTTTTCTTTGGCATTGAACGCGCCCATCGAATCCCCTCCAAACCTCGGCAGGGCAAGGAGTACCCAAGACCTATAATTATGAAAATGTTCAATTTCAGAGATAAGGTGTCTTTGCTTCGGAAAGCGAGAGAAATGAGAGAAATCTTGTATAGGGGAGCGCGAATTTCACTATATCAAGACTTCTCCCCAGACCTGCAAAAGCTCAGGGCGGCATACATGCCAACTAAACGTGTGCTTCAGCAAAAAAAGATGGATTATGCACTACTGTACCCTGCCCGCATGAGAATAACCACCAGGAATGGGACATTCTTCTTTGATTCTCCCCGCAAAGTGGAAGATTGGCTGGAGAATGCAGAGAGAACAACACGGAATGAAGGAGAGGAGAGACTAGAGACTGATTAGATCATGGAGGGGGGTTGTTTTGTTTTCTTGTTTCCTTGGGTCCCTCTTTTTTCCTTCCCCCCCTTTTTTTTTTTTTTTTTTTTTTTCGTCCTTCTGTGGTACTAGGGAGGGGGGAGAGAAGAGGGGAGGGTGAAACAATGAGTAACACACTAAAGAATTAAGTAAATGATGTGTTGCAGGTAGAGTTGAGAAAGAGGTACAGGGATAGATCATAAAGTAGTAAAGGTTAGTATACACTTACTTAATTCACTGGATTGACACGACAGATTATCTCTTATACGAACACAAAAAATTAAAAACACATGAACAGCACTAATAAGGTTGAAGGAATAGGATTATAAATTAGCACTAGTTGGATATTCACTTTCTAGAATACACTGAGCTGCCACGATAAACGATTTTGTCTACAAGTATAATAAATTAGAACACTTGAATAGCACTAATATGGTCAGGGAGGGGGGGAGGGGGTGGGATAGGGACCCCTGGGTCAAAGGGGTATCGTAAATGTTTGGCACTGGCAAGGTATGCCAGTGTAGTATGGGGAATGAGAGCAAGTGGGAGGTCCGGAACATAGCCCCTAGGGTAGGCCCAGCTGGGCAGGGAGGGAAGGAAGGAGGTGGGTGGGAGAGAGGGTGGGGGAGACAGGAGGGAAAGGGGTGGGAGGGGGGGTGGAGTGGGGTGGGGGGCGGGGGAGGATGGGGAGGGGTGGGTGGGAAAGTCACAACTCAAACAAATAATGAAAAACACCACAAATATAAAATCATATACAAATACCTCCTACGTTCCACCAAGGATGGTAAGGGGATTAGGAGGAATGCTGACTGTTATGTATTACTCACTGAGGGGACCCAAGGGGCAGGTAAAATTCTGAGGGACAATTGTATTCTCATTCCCTGCTCATGTTGTTGTCTCTTGCCTTATAGTTGTTTGAATTGGTATGATCCCCTATATGAGTAAGGAAACTGGGAAAAGGAAAGGCTTACTCTTGATGACATGGAATGTGAGAGGGTTGGGGGATAGCGACAAGAGAAGGGCAATGTTTAGATATTTTGATATAATGAAACCTCAGATAATCTGTTTACAGGAAACACATTTGTGTTCCAACTCTGTCCACCTACTGCGCTCAAGGAGATACCCGACTCAGTTCCACTCCATGCACACCTCACACTCAAGAGGAGTCAGTATAGTGGTCTCCTCGGATGTCTCCTTTGAATGCATAGAACAGAGGGTGGACAGGGAAGGAAAATTTGTCTTCTTGCTATGTAAAATTAACGGTCTAACGTGCATAATTGCATCAATATACATTCCACCACCATTCTCACCAGCTTCACTCGGGTGTCTATCACAATTCATAGCCTCATACCCGGATGTCCCGGTACTAGCACTGGGTGACTACAATAACATTTTAGACAACTCCCAGGATAGAATGTCTCTGACATCTAGAACTACGAAACAGACAACCGGCAGGACTGCTTTTGCAGCCCTGCTTATGGAAATAGGACTCCGGGATGTATGGAGAGAGAGACACGAAGAGGATAGATGCTATTCATGTTATTCTGCAACACATGATGTCCTCTCCCGTATCGACCTGGGTTTAGGGAATGAGGCACTCCTGCAGTTAGTGGAGGACTCAGCGTATGAGCCACGCTTATTATCTGACCACTCCCCATTCTGGGTACGGTTAGGCACCACTGGAAAGCTGGGGCGACCATTATGGAAGGTGAACCCCTACTGGTTATCTCTGTTTCCCCAAATAGATAGTACAAGAGAGGCGCTACGGGAGTTCCTGCAATTTAATAGGGGGTCTGCAAGCGCCATGGTAATATGGGATACACTTAAGGCATTCTTGAGGGGATGTCTTATTAAAGAAATTGCGGGAATTAAAACACGCTCCAGGGAATGGGAAAACAAGGTATGGGAAGAACTGAAAGGGAACAGGTTTTGATAAGAGACCCATCAAAATCTAATCAAGAATCCTGGAGAGAGGTACAAGCGATATATAGCTCGGTTTGGTTATCAGCAGCAGAGAAGAGAAGATACTTTCAACAACAAAGTTACTTTGAAGAGGGGGAAAACACTGGCCGCCTTCTAGCCCTTATAGCCAGAGAGCAAAGAGATCCTACTACTATCCTGGCTGTGAGGGCTAAATCCGGGGAGAGGCAGACCCGTAGTTCAGACATCTTGAGCAGCTTTCAGCAGTTCTACGGGGACTTGTACTCCAGCAAAACTAGATATAACCCGTCTGAGTTGATGCAGTTTTTGCAGACCTGTCCGCTCCCGCAATTATCGGAAGCGGACAGGGAACTGTTGAACTGCCCAATCACATTAGTGGAATTAAGAGAAGCACTGGAGGGGACAGGTCACCATAAATCACCAGGCCCAGATGGGATTCCGGCAGAGGTATACTCCCACTATAGAGAGGACCTCCTACCATCATTACTGCAGGCTATAAGGGAGGCTGAGGAACTGGGTTATCTACCGGATAGCATGCGTGAGGCAATAATAACAGTAATTTTAAAGCCTGGGAAAGATAATCTTCTTTTAGACTCATATCGTCCAATTTCGCTACTAAATGCGGATGTCAAACTGTTCGCAAGTGTCCTGGCCAAAAGGTTATCTCGAGTGATTAGCAAGTTGGTCCATCGTGATCAGTCTGGCTTTATACCTACCCGATCTACATCAGATAATATAAGGAGACTCTACATGAACCTTCAGATGCCAGTGGACAACCCAGGGAGTAGGGCCATTCTATCTCTCGACGCCTCAAAAGCGTTTGATAGCGTGGAGTGGCCCTACCTCATGGAAACTCTGAAAAGATTCGGGTTGGGAAGTAGGTTTGTAGCTTGGGTAGAGATACTTTATTTTAAACCCAGAGCCAGAATACGTATTAATGGTGACCTTTCGCATCCATTTGAATTGCATAGGGGGACGAGACAGGGTTGCCCATTGTCTCCATTACTGTTCGCCTTGGCAATAGAGCCTTTAGCTATAAAGATCCGGAACTCAATGGAGGTGGTGGGGTTCCGTAGACATCAGAGAGAAGAAAAAATATCTTTATATGCAGACGATGCACTTATATATCTGGGCGACATGACCTCATCCTTGCGGGCAGTGATGGAGATAGTGAGAGAATATGGCAGCTTCTCAGGCTTTGTCATTAACTGGTCAAAATCAACGCTAATGCCTATAGACCAGCAGAGGGACCGACTACCAGTGGGAACGGAACAAATAACAATAGTTGATAGTTTTAAGTACTTGGGAGTGATGGTGTCCCCGAACCCGGCCGAGTATCTCCGGTTGAACCTGGAACCACTGCTCTCTAGGCAGAAACAAAAAAGCAACAGCTGGTGCAGGCTCCCCCTATCAGTTATAGGACGAGCAAACCTAATAAAAATGGTGTGGGCACCACAGCAAGTATATGTCTTCCACAACTCTCCGACATGGATACCAAAAAAATGGTTTAAGCAAATTGACACACCAATGAGGGAATTGATATGGAAAAAAAAGACACCCAGAATTAGCTTAGAAACATTGCAATACGAAAAGGATAGAGGAGGGCTTGCAATACCCAACTCTAGGCTATATTTCCTGGCATCACAATTTCAACAAATGGCAGGATGGGGTCGAAAGGGAAATGAGGACCCTACATACCAATTGGTGACCATGATGGAACCCACACTAGAAGCGGCCTCTCATCTGGAAATGGACTTGCCAAGTATGAAGGGGGTAGATCCAATAAGTACGCTTTTTAAAAAGGTATGGGGTGAGGTTCGGAAAATCCTAAAGATAACAGGCGTGCTTTCATTCACGCCGATCTGGCACAATAGCAGATACTCTGAGATCCAGGGACTACAGGGGTTCACACAATGGCAAGAAAAGGGGATTCAGTTCTTCCCACAATTATATGAGGGAGAGGCATTGAAGACATACGAACAATTATGTAGGGAATTCCATTTGAATCCGAGGGGCTTTTTCCAGTACCTCCAATTGCGCCATGCGATACAGGCACAACAAATAACACACTCCCAGACAGTACCGGCAGTTTCACTTCTGAATGAGATCTTTTTGGCAGACACAAGGAAAGGGTTAATATCCAAAATATATAAGGAGTTGCTGAGGTCAGCCCAGGATCATACATTGTTAAAGTGCCGAAATAAATGGGTAGAGGACATAGGAGAAATAGATGAAAAACAATGGGAAATGGCGCTCGAGGCTATTCCAGTGGTGTCACTCTCCGCAACCCAAAGACTGTCACAATTACTCATTCTTCATAGGGCCTATAGGACATCAGTACAGCTCTATAAATGGGGTCGAGGAGACTCCCCACTGTGCCCCAAGTGCAAGGTACACAGAGGGGACTTTATTCATCTAATTTGGAGGTGCCCAAAGCTGCATAGGTACTGGGATGAGGTTTCCCAACATATTTCAAGGTTGGCGCGGGTCCCCATCCCCCTTAATCCGACCGTATACCTGCTCGGAGCTATAAGTGTAAAGATGTACCCGGGAGGAAAGTACTTCATGTTATCTAGACTGATGTATCTCGCCAGGAAACTTATTGCAAAGTACTGGATGGCTCCAACTGTCCCTACAGCTAAGCAATGGATTGCCTACGTCAATT
This sequence comes from Lithobates clamitans, assembly GCA_037952925.1. Lineage (NCBI taxonomy): Eukaryota > Metazoa > Chordata > Amphibia > Anura > Ranidae > Lithobates > Lithobates clamitans. Next base: position 3,331,545 of record JBBGZY010000658.1, read on the forward strand.
CGTTTCTCCCCAGAGAACGACTGGCTTACGCCCGTAGAAGCGATCGGAGTAAATTCAACAAGATATGGCACCCATGGCTGGGGGATGCGGACCTGGCCCCACATCAATTGATAGTAGAAAGGCTTCAGATGTAGTGACTGGGGGGGGTGATGTAGAGAGGAAGAATGAGATTGAGATACCCGAGGGGAAGGAAAGCGAGAGTAAGTACACAGGGGGGGGAGAAGAAGGAGGAACAGGAAGATGGCCTGTAAAATTAATGACAACAAAATCAGATAAATAAGAACATTGGATAGGAGGGAAACCCGCGGTAGTTGTATAGGTGGTGCAAGAACCATCAAAGGTAATATGAAAGGTCTGCTGTGACGGAGGGGGGGTGGGGCAGGGAGGGGTGGAGGGGAGGGTTGGAACAAAATGAAGGGAAATGGAGGAATGAACTAGCAATAGAGATATGATTTTGTATGGAGGAAGGGCGGGAACACGAGAATAGGACTACATAAACTACACACTCTATACCATGTTTTGCTTTACAATATAATGTGAATGATTGAAACTATGCTCTTCCTTTTTTGCCAGACATAGCCCCTGTGTGGGTCGACCTGGCTTTTGCCTTACATTGTTATAATTTATTGGCATATGTGCAATAAAAATGATTGAGATAAAAAGTCAGCAGCTACACTATTTGTTTTTGGCTGAACTCCACTTGAAAATATTACTAAACCCACAACAGTAAAATCAGTCTGTATATGCAGTAGAGCATGCTTGTTATACTCCCGTGAAAGGGGTTAATCCTCTGCATTGTACAAAAAGGCTGTTTGATCCTGTCTTCCCTGATTCTCCCCTTCCTTCACCAATCCATTTCCTGATAGTATAGATCATTGGGGACATGCATGCTCACTTTGGTGTGTATTGCTAGAGAGTTTTTTTTTCCTGAGAGGGTGCATGTGATCCGCACAGGGCCAAACAGCACTGTCCAGACAGAGGGTCAGGGGTCCTGCAGCCTCATAATAGAAAGAAAACTCCTCCTACAAGCTTTAACCAGTGCTCGGCTGGACACTGATAGATGTACCATATACTGCTGAAGAGAAGGTATTTAGCCATTTATATTTACTAAAATAATTGCATTTCTATGTTCTGTGTACTGTGGGAGACCAGATATAGTGAATGCAGGGTCCTGGGTTTAGTAACACTTTAGGTTTATTTGCATTTACGTTATTTTATACATGTCATTTCTCTTGTGTAGACATCCAAAAGGCCTGTTGCTGGGTGCCACTATCTTAAATGTGATGGCAGCAGCATCAACAGACTCATATCTGTCACTTAAAGTGATTGTAAACCCTCACATTTACCCGCTGAAGTGAACAGCCTCAGATGATCCACAGGAATGAAACAAATCTCCCTACATAAGTTTTACATGTATATCTGCTGTCTTCAGCTTGCTATCGTCTTTAGAATTCTAACATCATGTTAGAATTTTTACTTCCTCATTCAGTATTAGGCAGGGGCGTTGCTAGGTCTACAAAAGATCTGGGACTAGAGCCCATAGCAGTGTAGTAAAGAAAGTCATAAGCATGGGCGGGCATACACATATATATACAGTATATACGTGTGTGTGTGTGCATATATCCCCAGAGAGCCCCCCCCCCACTTACATCAGGGTCCCCAGAGAGCCCCACACTTACATCAGGGTCCCCAGAGACCCCCACTTACATCAGGCTCCCCAGAGAGCTCCCCCTTTAATCAGGGTCCCCAGAGAGCTACCCTTTACATCAGGGTCCCTAGAGAGTCCCCCTTTACATCAGGGTCCCCAGAGAGCCTCCCCCTTACATCCAGGTCCCCAGGGAGCCTCCCCCTTACATCAGGGTCCCCAGAGAGCCTCCCCCTTACATCAGGGTCCCCAGAGAGCCTCCCCCTTAAATTCAGGGTCCCCAGAGAGCCTCCCCCTTAGCATCAGGGTCCCCAGAGAGCCTTCCCTCCCCTTGGGGACTCCTGCAGAGACTCGGGGCTATGGGCCCCAGATTCGGGGCTATAGCCCCAAAAGCCACCCCCTAGCAACGCCACTGGTAATAGGAGTGCATTCTTGGCATACACTGTATGAGTATGCATAGTTGTTGCAGAGTTGTGCTGTGACAAGACAAGCTCTCTGCTAATCTATTTATAGAAACCACCCAGACACAAATTTCAGGCTGATTTTATCTCGGTTGTCAGGAAAATTATCAGAACTTATCATGCTGATAACAGAGGAACGAAACAAAAAAAAACACAGGACTTGGTGCTTTGTAGAGAGATAAGTAAACGCTGTAGATATATGTGCCTAGGTCAAATTTCATAAATGGGGTTTACATCCACTTTAAGTGACACTTTATAGTTGTTCCTTTCCCTCCTCACTTGTTGGTTGCTATAGAAAAGGTTATGTAGGGAGGTGAGGGGAGCCGTGGAGGAGCTGGGCCATCACAGACAGTAATTAGACACTCCCAGAGGTGGAGAGGGTTTTTGATGTGACAGGAGGAGGGGGGGGCTTATCTGTGCCAGAACTGGGCCCTGACACACTGGCCAGTGGGAGAGGGATTGCCAGAGACTGTAGGGCCACTATTCTAGCATTGCCCCTTAGTCAGGATCTCCTATAGTATAGGGATTAGGGGTCATTCATTGGTCCATTGGTTATTTTCTAAGGTACACGTTATTGCTTGTTTATTTGTTGAAGTATTAGTTACTGCTCTTCTATATTTTGTGGGTGTTATATTATTAATATTGTTATATTTTTGTGTGTCAGTACAATAAATATTCACTCTTCAGCCCAATTGTGTCAGTGAGTGTGGCACTGCTAAGGGAGTCATCAGCACTGGGAACAGGGGACCGAAGAAACAGCAGCTCTTTTGAGGGTACGCGTTGCATTTTTTTTTTTTGTATAGAACACAAAAAAGTTTTAATAACAATGCAAACACTATGTTCAAACAGTGCTTGCTTGACATTAAATTGTGATCAAAACATCAAATACTTTGGATATGTGCAACTCCATATGCAAACAAATACTTGTGAAAAATAATGAAAAATAAATTATATATATAATATATTTAATATATAATCTTGAAAATGAAATATTCAAATAGCAATTTAAATTGATATAGTTATAATTTCATCGGTAATATAGTGCCAAAAACATGTGTCAACATCCAAAATCTTACTAAGAAAAAATGAAAATGAAAGTAAAACAAAGTCCCAAAGAATGTTCTATAAGTCATCCAGTAAAAAAATTCCTCCTGCATAAACCATGCGATAACTCCAATGGTAAACTCCAGAGGAAAATAAATCCAACGTGTAAATGATACAGTGTAGATGCACACTTACCAGACATTGTTGATTCCCCTGTCATATGGCAGGAAGGATCAAAAAGGCTTGTGAGTCTCCAGGACCTCCCGAAATCCTTAGGCCGATTCCTCAAAGATCCTCCTCCCTATATTGAAAATCGCTCCAATACGAGATGTCACCAGCAGTACCAAGGAAAGAAAAAAGAGGACGGACTCCTCATAGTGTAAAACTGTAGAGGTAGTTTATTTAAAAGCCTTAGGGGCTATGCAATCCAAAAAACAAAGAACGCAGTCTCTAAAAAAGCTTCCATGCAAGCAACCACACTGGGCACGGGAAAAAACGAGACCCACACCGGAGTCAGCGCGCGTTCCACCTTTACGTGATGTAGTGTAATGTGCGTTCCAGCCTTACGCATTTCATCATCAAACGTGACATCATCAGAGACTTCGTTCTTTGTTTTTTGTATTGCACAGCCCCTGTGGCTTTTAAAGCAGAACTCCACTTTTGTTGAGAAAAAAAAATTCCCCTCTGGGTGATCTATGTACATTTATAGGGATTATAACAACCTTTGTTGCAGATTCCTACCTTTTGTCATTCTGAAGAAATCCCTGTATGTTCCTCTGTGCTCAGTGGGTCTAATGGGAGTGGTTTCATAATTATCTATAAGCTGTGTAGCTGCAGAGCACTAATGAGGAAATCTGCTGAGCCTGCATCCCTTTAGACATGTTCCTATTGGAAGTATCTCACCAAAAATTACAGGGGATGCTGGCAATCCGACTTGTATCTTAGGCAGACTTCTGGGAAAATCAGCGAACCAATCACACAAGCAGGAAATGATGTTTCTGAGGAGTGGTCAGTACACATTCTGTTTACAGAACAACTCCAGGTAGCCATATTTCATTTTCCGGAAGAGCTGCAGATTGAAAAGGAAAGGTAATTTTTAATAACATTCAGTTAAAATATGACTTGTGTTGCAATTGTATACGCTATATTATTTTTTCTTTTTTTGCTATTTTTTTCCCCCACAAAAGTGGAGTTACCCTTTAAATAAATAAATAAACTACCTCTACAGTTTTACGCTATGAGGAGTCCGTCCTCTTTTTTCTTTTCTCAGCCGAAGGATTTTGGAAGGTCCTGGAGACCCACATGCCTTTTGGATCCTTCCTGCCATATGACAGGGGGATCAACAACATCTAGTAAGTGTGCATCTACACTGTATCATTTTCACGTTGGATTTATCTTCCTCTGGGGTTTGCCATTGGAGTTATTGCATGGTTTATGTAGGAGGAATTTTCACTGAATGACTTATAGGACATTCTTTGGGACTCTGTTTTATTTTAATTTTTTTCTTAGTAAGGTTTTGGGTGTTGACACATGTTTTTGGCAATATATTACTGATGAGATTTGGGTTTACACATTTAAATTGAGTGAGGAATTTTCTCTGAAGAGGGACCCTTTGCTCAATTATATCAATTTAACTTGCTATTTGAATATTTAATTTTCAAGATTATATATGAAATATATATAATATATATAATTTATAATTAATTGCACATATATATTCGTTTTTCACTTGAGGGTTGTAACAGCAGCTGCAATTTATCAATTATTGTTTATTATTTATTTATATAGATATTAAGGTAGTTTTTTGGAGCGAGTGTAATTTTTCACACAAAGTTTTTATTGCCTCACTAAGTGATTTTCCATCTCTTTTTGTTATGGTGACCACTATCACTGCAAGAGAAAATTATGGAAAATCCACAATTTTACAGTTGTCACCAAAGCAAAAGTGGAGGAGAAATCTTCCAATGGGAGCATTCATTCAAAAACCAACTATCTAAATGGAAAGTTCTCCTAAGTTTTTTTTAGCAATTTCTTCTCAATTGCATTGGGTGATAGTAGTGGGGATTCATTCCCCTGCTAATTGGATGGCATGATGTGAATAATGTTATGATTCTATTATGTTGTGTTTTTGTTTAAGAAATCATGTACGAACAGACATTTGGCTACTGAAGGAGTGGACTATGTCCAAGAAACACGTCAAGCCATACAACATGGGAATAATCTAACTGTTTGTAAAAAGATGTTTTGTTGTTGTTGTTGCTTTTATATTTTTGTAATTGTATATGTAAGCAAGGGCTTCCTTTTATGTGAATATTTGATAATAAATAATATTATTATGTTTTAAATATAAAGAGTGTCGTACCTCAAATAACCCATTTATATCAAATTTTTCAGTTTTACTGTTAGTTTCTTTGGGTATGTGGCGATTGGCTATTGAAATATGAGGGTTCTAACTTTACTTTTGTTGAATGACAAGTGCTTACATTTTTCAGAAACAACTAATTTTTCAGTTGTCGTGCATGGAATATTATCCATGTTAGAAAGAAGAGTGCGATTGTCCAGAGGAGGCTTGGAGTAAAACTTTTGCATGTAGGTTGGATTATATTGTTGAGGTTTCCTTTTAATGTCTTGGAATATCTCATGAAGAACTGGGGTTCATGGATGGGTAAAAGGTAGACTGGGCTTTCCTGCTCAGCCTTCCTTGACAGTAATCAGAATTATGCAGCTGTGAAATAAAAAGCAATTAATGGATGAATAATAGTATGATATTGGCAGAAGACAGCAATAAAGCCTTCTGCACTTGTCTAGAATGCACTATTATGTTAAAAATTTAGTCCCAGTGTGGTAGAGAAAAGGAAGACCTTTTACATTTGGTTTGGCGATGACCAAAGCTTCACCGATATTGGGTAACTATTGTTACCACAGTTAACGCATTTTGGATTAATATTCCTACAGACCCTAAACACTGTATCCTGGGTATTCTTGATGAAGTGATACAGGATACGTACATTAGAGAGGCAGTTTCCAGGGTTTTTTTTCAGGAAAGTAGGCTCATAATGCTACACTGGACTTCCTAAAGTTCCCCTACACCTCAGATGTGGCTTGAGCTAGTGAGCACAACATTACAATATGAAAAACTGATATATCAACATAGAGGTAGCTTCTCTAAGTATGAGAAAGTATGGGGAGGATGACCTGCTACTCCAGGTTTGGCTCCGGTCGACTTAGTGCTGGATATATTATTGCTTTTAAATGTTCAGTAGCCCTTCTCTGAAATCCATGATTTCGTCCACCTGCCACTCCAAATCACTCCCAAAGTTAGGGTCCCCTGTCAGCTTCACATACAACAGTCCCAAGCCGCTGTAGCTGAAGCCTTCCGTTGGGCTGTCATACGCTATCCAGGGACATGCTTGGGATACATGCCACCGGAGGGCTCTGTAGCTCTCATCCAGCTTCATCTCTGCCCAGACCAGCCTGCCTAATTCAGCTGTCTGCTCCTTGTGCGGTTTTTCTCCCAAAAACCGCACCCGCAATCCGTACTGCGACCAGTACCTTTCCTGGATGGAGGGGAGAACTTTTCCCTGCTGTCGCTGCTCACGGGCTAGCGCTTCTTTCCAGAGTTTGCAGTGAATAGAATCACACCATCCCAGCAGGACCTGCTCTGATACTGGTCCTCTGTGCTGTATCTGCATCTCTCGCAACCTCCTTCTGAATTCCTCCTCCATGGCGGCTGGTATCTGTACCTCTCCTCTCCTCTCCCTCTCCTGCTATCTGGACCTTGGATCCAGGTGGAAGTTTGGATGTTCCAGACTGAAGGAAGCGTCCCGCTGCTTGCCACCAATGTCACGGAACGTCCCACACTCCACTTGAGTGCTACCGTCAGTATACCACTTCCTTGTAGTCTGGATACAGATATCAGATATTCCAACCGCTCTGAGCACAAAACAAGGCGACAGTTGCTTAGATGCTAACATGGACTAACTTTATTTAGAATCAAATTTACAAGACTTTATATGCCGTTGGAACCTCCTCTAACAATACAACTGTAACCTAATTAACATGAGCTAGTTTACTAAATCATTTACCCAGACTAGGTGACTACGTCTCCTTTTTTTTTTTTTTTCTTTCCTTTTTTTTTTCCTTTTTTTTTTTAATTAAATATTCTTTATTCATTACACAATGTTATACAATATTTACCAACCACGGTAAATATTACAGAACTCGTATGCACAACACTCCAAATACCAAAATATCCTACAGCGTTATACACTCATTTTTTCCCTCTTTTTTTTTTTTTTCCCCACCGTACCTATCCCCCCCCCAACACAGGAATTTAACTGGTACTCCTTCGGTAGATCCTTGGCACTCTATATATACCTTCTCCTCCCCTTCCCACCCACACTTTACATAGGGTACCCAATTTCTTCTAACCATGGGTTCCAGATTTTTTTGAACTCCTTCAGATTATTCCTCCTTACATATACTACCTTTTCTTTCCAAACCGTTTCTGTCACTGATCTAATCCAGTCAACCTTTGAAGGGGGTCCCACCGCCTGCCACCTCATAGCTATCAATTTCCTTGCCTGAAAGAGGCATCTCGCCACTGCTTTGTTTATATTGTTGCCTCTACCTTGGCATTCCCCAACACCCAGTACACATAACTTTGCGTCCATTTTCAATCCTAATTTAAAGATCTTATTTATAAATCCTAATATTTCTGTCCAGTACCGGTGTAATTTTGGGCATTTCCATATCATATGGATCAAGTCCCCAGTATTTTGGCATCTTGGGCAATTAGCATCCACCCTCCGCCCAAATTCAAACAGTCTCTTTGGTGTATAATATGCCCTGTGTAGGAGCATTAAATGTGAAAACTTCTGTGCGGGTGATACCGAGACCTGGTGTCCTCCCTCCAGCATTTTTTTCCACTGCTCGTCCGATATATTACCCACATCCCTTTCCCATTTACTTCTACACTTGAGCTTCCCTGGTCTCTCCATACTACCTCTACATAAAAACGGATACATTTATGCTATGGAGCCCCTGGATCCATCCGAACTACCCATTCTACAAATAATAGGGGAGAAACTCTATCTCGGGCCCTGTTCCCCAAATTGAGCCTTTAGAGCATGCCTTATTTGTAGATAATTGTAGTACGTGTAGTTCGAAATATCAAATTCCTCCTTTAATGAGGTAAATGTTTTAAGCATGCTACCATTGTATAATTGAGCCAATTTTACTATTCCCTTTGTTTCCCAAGACTTTATTTTCCCCATTGGTGTTAGTTCGTGTAGGTTCTTATTATCCCAAAGGGGAGCATACCTAGCCATTCCTCCCACACCTTCCAGAGTTTTAATGGATTTCCACACTTTCAATATTAATTTAACTGTGGGGGGTCTAGAGGCAAAAGAATTTGCCTCCAGAACCTCCGCTAATGTTTCATGTGGCGCTCCCATGACCATTATACCCTCATTGTTTTTATCCCCTGACCCTATATGCTGTAACTGAGATGCTAAAAAATAGTTTCGGGGTGTGGAACCGCCATACCCCCCTCTCGAGTTGATAGTTGTAGAGTTTGTAAGCTTATCCTAGATTGTCCCCCTTTCCATATAAGATCTCTTAACATTGTGTCTATTTTTTTAAACCATTTCTTATAAATCCATATTGGTGAATTCTGCAATATGAACAACATCTGGGGCAACCACAGCATTTTGATCAAATTGCATCGTCCAGCAACTGATAAGGGGAGCCTCCTCCATAGATTAATTTTATTTTTAAACTTCATCAACAAGGGGACCAAATTGTGATTTATATAGCTACCTGGGTCCTTTGTTATATAAATACCTAAGTATTTTACTATCTCCACTATTTCTATTTGTATACTGTCCAAATATGCGTTTTTCCTAATTGGGTCTACCGGTAAAAGCATTGATTTTTCCCAATTTATGGTGAGGCCAGAGATCTTTCCAAAACTCGTGAATATATCTATCACCTGCTTAAGTGAGTACTCCGTGTCTCCTAGGAATATGAGGGCATCGTCCGCATATAGTGCAATTCTCTCCTCTCTCCCCCTTCTCCGGAACCCCACCATAAGCTGACTTTGCCTCACTGCTGCGGCCACTGGTTCCATGGCCAAGGCAAAAATCAGAGGTGACAGAGGGCACCCCTGTCTTGTGCCTCTTTCAAGTCGGAACCCATCTGAAAGGACGTTATTAACTTTGACTTTGGCACTGGGGTCATTATATAAAATTTTAACCCACTTCCTAAAAGAAGGGCCGAAGCCAAACTCCTTCAGGACACGCCACATAAATCCCCATTCCAGGCTATCAAACGCCTTTACCACATCCAGCATCATAACCGCCCTTGAACCCGTGTTCTCTATAGGTATTTGTAGGTTTAAAAAAAGCCTCCTGATGTTCCTACTAATTGTCCTCTGGGGAATAAAACCCGTTTGGTCTGAGTGAACTAATTTTGAAATTATTTTTTTGAGTCTAATAGCAAGAATCTTTGCGAGAATTTTAGCATCTGAGCAAAGCAAGGAAATAGGTCTATAAGACCCAGGCTCTAAGGGGTCTTTCCCCTCCTTAGGCAGCATAATAATCGTGGCTTCGGTCATTGATTTAGGTAATTTCCCTTCTTCCTTTGCCCAGTCAAGTACATTAAGGAGTTCCGGGAGTAAAATTTCCCCATATTTTTTATATGTTTCAGCAGGGAGGCCATCGGGGCCTGAGGACTTCTGATTTGCCATCTCTGCTACAGCCGTTCTAATTTCCTCTATTGTTATCGGGGCCTCCAAAACCTCTCTGTCAGTGTCTGTGAGGGAGGGTAGTTCAATGTTCTTGAAGAAACTGTCCATTTCCTCCCCTCCCGCACCCCCACTGGACTTATACAGCTCTTCATAATATTCCTTAAACATATTGCTTATCTCATCTGTCACAGATGATATCTCTCCGCCCATGGTTCTGATAGCGGGGATTGCGGAAGGTGGGGCACTGGCCCTAACAATATATGACTACGTCTCCTAGCTCATTGACTATTCAACACACATTACCATAAACATCAACACAGGGTTAATTAGAACAAACAACAATGAGCTGAATACCCTTAGAACCTGTGGTAAGCCAGACTAAACTCATTTACATTAAACACATTATAGCTGACATCAGACAGGTGAGTGGAGTTGATGACATTAGCATATTCTCACAGTATGAGTCCCAACAGTATGACCTGAAGCCAAAGTAACAACACCTCAAGGGTACCCCAAATGCCAGGGCCCATAATCTGTAGGGAAGAGGCTCACATTCAGTCCCCTCCAAAAACCTCTATCCCGGGTGAGTCTGTCACAGTTATTTTATAAACTTACAGCAGGTCATGGCCATCTTAAGTGTGGGCATCTGAAGCCAGACTTTATTTCTTCCTTGAACTCATCCTTGCAGATCTCGCACATGCTCAGTGCAGCACAAGCAGTGTAATAGGTTTCAGGTCAGGTTTCCATAGCAACGGCAGTGTCAGAGGAAGTTGCCACCCCTTGCCAGAAGGCATTGCAAACAGGAAATGATGCGATGGGCCACGGCCAGGGAGGAGGAAGTGAAAAATGAATACAGCAGATATACAGTAGGTGCTGAGAAAATGTTTTTTTAAATATCCAATTCGTTTACAGTGCACAATTTAGTGAGGGATGCTAAAGAGTTGTAAAAGTGGGTGGAACTCCACTTTAACGATAGCCCACCGCAATTGTACTGTGGCAGGTTGGCTCTCCTGCGCGAACCGCAGTCATTCTACTTCGGCTCGCGCAGGTGCTGTTGTGGGCAGGCGCGCGCTGCCAGCGGCGCACTCTGTCGCTGCACACTGCGGGAGCGTGCCCGCGGGTCGGGCAGACTCGATGTCCGCCGGCGGCTCGCGATCGCAGTGAGGAGAGGCAGAATGGGGATCTGTCTTTGTAAACAAAGCGGATCCCCATTCTGACAGGGAACATGTCAGAGATCTACTGTTCCCTGTGATCTTGAACACTGATCTTGGTCATGTCCCAGGCAGCCCATCCCCCCTACAGTTAGAACACACCCAGGGAACACAGTTAACCCCTTGATTGCCCCCTAGTGTTAACCCCTTCCCTGCCAGTGTCATTTTTACATTGACCAGTGCATTTTTATAGCACTGATCAATGTAATAATGTCACTGGTCCCAAAAAAGTGTCATTTGGGGTCAGAGTTGTCCGCCGCAATGTCGCAATCCCGTAAAAAATCACAGATCGCCACCATTACTAGTAAAAACAATAAGAAAAATGAATAGTCCCTAAATCTACAGGCAGTCCCTGAGTTACGGACACAATAGGGACTATAGGTTTGTTCGTCAGTCGAAGTTGTTCGTAAGTCGCAACACTGCATTTGTGAGTGTAACTTCCGGTCAGAACACTGCGTTCGTAAGTGTAACTGCCGCCTGTGCATGGATGTGGGATGTTCCGGGCGCTTGTTATGTTATCTGGGGCGTAGTAGGGCAGTGTGGGATGTGTTCGGAAGTGCTCAAAAGGTATCCAGGACCCGCGTGGAGCACAAGTGGCCGGCATTTGAGGCCGTTCGTAAGTAGGAGTCGTTCGTAACTCGGGTGTTCGTAACTCGGGGACTGCCTGTATACCCTATTTTGTAGATGCCTTAACTTTTGCGCAAACCAATCAATATATGCCTAATGTGATTTTTTTTTACCAAAAATATGTAGAAGAATATATATCAGCCTAAATTGATGAATAAACTATTTTTTTTTATATATATTTTTTTTCTTTGGATATGTTTTATAGCAGAAAGTAAAATAAAATCTTTTTTTTTCTCAAAATTGGCGCACTTTGTTTATAGCGCAAAAAATAAAAGCGGCAGAGGTGATCAAATACCACCAAAAGAAAGCTCTATTTGTGGGAAAAAAGGCATCAATTTTGTTTGGGTACAGCGTCGCATGACCGCGCAATTGTCAGTTAAAGTAATGCGGTGCCATATCGCCAAAAATGGTCTGGTCATTCCGGTCCTTAAGTGGTTAATGTATTTACTGTTACCTTTTTCTGCAGCATATCAGCTATAATAAAAGTATCAACCATTTGGGTAACACATACAACAGAAAACACAAGACGTTGCATTGTAGAGCTTGGTAGGAGCAATACCTCGAAGAAGAATATTGGCAGCTAAAGGCCCACACTCCTCCTTCATTTCAAGGACCCAAAGCAGCCACTTTTGTTGGGCCTGATAATACATCTAGATCCCCCTCCTAAAGGGCACATAGCAGCAATTATTTTATTTTGCCAAGTTTGCTGCGTTGGGACCCTTTCTGTATAATCTAGCAGAACTTTCCTTGGCCTTTTCCCTCTTTTCACACATAGCAGAGTTTTTTTCTTCCTTCTCCTCCTCCTAAAAGGTGCTTTTGACCTTCAGTTAAACTCCTCCTGACATGCATTTGGCCTACTTCAGGCTGGTTTTGCAATCTCTGGATACACACTATACAACTTTTGTTGTTCGATTTCCCTTAGATTTACCTTCAACTATATAGTGCAAGGGCCTGCCTGATTGCATACAAATTGAAAGTATTTAGGTTTGACCTCATATTATATAGTTTTGGTAAATCTAAATCTGAATTGTATAGTGTATGTATCCAGCTTTAGACTTGTACATGGACAGTGATGGGTCGTAAAGTACTGGTCTTGTCATATGAAAAAAAAAGGGTTTGCATTACACAATTGCTAATACTTGGAAGGACAAGGAAAATATTTGCATACGAACAGGGAGATTAATTAAAGTAACAGTATTAATCGTGTTTGCAACTTTTATTTCAAAATCTGCCCCCAAAGCAGAACGTTGTAGACAAATTTCTGTGTCTGCAGACTGCTTACAGTTATTCAGATTGCCCATGCCTAGAGTGAATTACTTTGTAACATTAAAGTTCATTGGAAACACGTCACTTTAGCCACTTTAGCCCCGGAAGGATTTACCCACTTCCCGATCAGGCCATTTTTTTCGATACGGCACTGTGTCGCTTTAACTGACAATTGCGTGGTCGTGCGACGCTGTACCAAAACAAAATTGATGTCCTTTTTTAATTTTTTTCCCCTTTAAACAAAAAAAGACTGACAATTTTGGAAAAAAAAACTATATTTTTTAATTTCTGCTTTAAAACACACCCAATAAAAAAAATGTAAAAAATCGAATTCCTTCATCAATTTACGCCAATTTGTATTCTGCTACATATTTTTGGTAAAAAAGAAAAAAAAAAAGCGTATATTGATTGGTTTGCGCAAAAGTTATAGCGTCTACAAAATAGGGGATTGATTTTATTTTTTTTATAATTATTATTTTTTTTTACTAGTAATGGCGGTGAACTGCGATTTTTAGCGGGACTGCAACATTGGGGCGGACAGATCAGACACCTAACTGACATTTTTGACACTTTTTAGGGAACCAGTGACATTATTACAGTGATCAGTGCTAAAAATATGCACTGACATTGTACGAATGTCACTGGCAGGGAAGGGGTTAACATCAGGGGCGATCAAGGGGTTAAATGAGTTCCCTCAGTTTGTTTACTAACTGTATGGGGGATAGGCTGCCTGGGACAACACACAGATCCGTCTTCCTGCATAGCAGAAAGACAGTATTTGTGTGTCATCAATTGACAGAATGGAGATCTGCCTTGTTTACTATGGCAGATCCCCGTTCTGTCACTGCGGGGAACGATCGCGGATGGCTGGCGGACTAAAAGCCCACCGGACCCGGTGATTGGCTCCCCCGCTGGCCAATGGGCGAACGCGCGCCTCCAGATCGCCGTGTACGACTCTGACATACACCTACGGCGATTTGCGCAGCTGAGCCAACCTGACACCGTATAACTGCAGCAGCTGGTCAGCAAGCGGTTGATTAATGATTGACTGCATATTAAGGAATTGTTTGATTAGTTACATATTATCTCAAATTGTCATCTTTCTACACCCTCATATCCGTACAGGCAAAACCCACCATACAGCCAAGCAATAGTCACTACTGTATATATACACATACAGTATATTCATACTATCAATAGACACTAAGAGGATTAATGTAAATGCATGTGAGTTAGGGCTCATTCACACTATTGTATTTTTAGTGCGGGTTGCTGCTGTAACAATACCCCTGAAGGAGCCGCTGAGTAGATGCCTAGGTTTCTTTTCCCACTAATTTCCCTGCAGTCAGGTTCTCAATTTTGATCACTCTTCAAACTCATGAACCTGTCAAGAGGTATGCTTTTTTGTGGATGCTTTAATGAGTGCTTGAACTTGGATAGGTAGTGTGTACCTGTAGGATACCCCAGTAACCTGTGCCATAGGTTGGACTTGATGGACTTGTGTCTTTTTTCAACCTCACCTACTAGGTAACTACTGTATGTAACCTTTAGAAGAAAACTGGGGACACTAAACTTTCTCCTTTTGGAACTATGAGCACAAGTGGACGATGGACTGAGCTTTGTAGTGACAACTTGAAGAGATTAATCTTCCTTTTTAGACATCCTTTCACTAAGAATCAAATGGACTGAGCTCTTCAGGACACCAGACACAATGTCCCTTTTTAAACAAGCTGACTCTAGCATAAGAGGGATGACAACAACGCACAGTATCTAGGTCTGTACTCACTAATGTCCTTGGGTAATTGGATGCCTCCTTCCAATATCTTCTATAAATGTTTTACCAGTGGTACCAGACTGGATCCTCAGATAACAGTCCCTCAGTCAGCTTCATCAAACTCTCATTAGAATAGGCCTCCAGCTGTGAGGAGTGCCTAGCACTCCTGCTCCTCATTCCAGCATCCTGATTTTGGCTGTGGCATTCTTCTTGTCTGACTGTTCACCTGCAAGGTGATTAATGAGTCCAGTCTCTGGGTGGAGACCAAACCTAATTTAAACCAGCCAAGCCTGCAGTCTCATGCTTGTGATAGTGTGTTTAATATGTGCAAGTTCTCTGTCTGTCTGTCCTGCTCTGCTGTTTGGATTCCCCTATTTATGGCCTCAGATCAGATAGGTTGACTACTCCCAGAACTCTGCCTGCATTTTGACTATGGATTGACCCCCACTATTCTGAACCTTGACTGCCTTGTACCTGGACTGTTATTGAACCACTCTGCCGGTCTGCCAACCACAAGTATCCATTTGCTTTGCTCAAGTCGCGCCTGCCTCATCGTCGTGGTCAGGCACTATAGCATTGTGTATAAGTCCTGGGGGACAACCGAGTACTGGTAGGTCTGATTGCCTTATGGGAAAGGGGGAAGCTATAGGTGAAGAACACAGAAGCTAACTATAGTGTCTGACCACCTGCGTTGGGGGTAAGCGTGACACCAGCTAGCCCAGCTGAGGCCTCATTGAACCGCAAAAAACAGGACAGGATTTCCTTGGGGCAAACAGCCCCCCTAGGCTGCGATCTCCTCTTCAAGGAAAAAGACCAGGCTGCTCTAAGTCTCAGAGCATTGACAGCAAACCTTTGAGCAAACTCCCCAAAGATTGGCCAGGGCTACATAAATATTAAGCCACTGGGTAGACTTTTCCAGCCCTCAATCTCCCAAAAGCCTTTAGGCAGACACAGGGAAGAAGTTAATCCTGCAGCCACTGAAACACAGAACAGACCAGAACAATCAAACATAGCTACACTGATTACAGCTCCAATACAGAGATTTTCCCACAGTTCTTTATTTATGCCACTAGATATCCTCAGTCTAATAGCCAGCATCATTCAACCCACTTTCTCTGAACCCAGGCTGTCCTGTACCCACCCTAGTTTGTGAAGGACAGTGAAAGGTGAAGCAGCACAGTGAGGAGCTCATCTCTCCTCCTATCAGCATGTTTCTTGTTAGCACATGAACTGATTGGCTCTTCTGTTTTTGCTTCCACTCATATTTCAGCTCTGCTGTGCAGAGTGCAAGACTGATGCCAAGTTTGTATATACAGTATAAACACGACTGGTCAAAAATTTTAGAACACACCTATTTTCCAATTTTTATTGACATTTACGCAGTTTAATGTCTCAATGTACGCTGAAAATATAGCATCGAACAATTTCTTTAACAAAATGTAATCTACATTATTGACTCATTAAAGTAGCCACTTTTGGCAGATATAACAGCCAAATACACTTGTGGGATTCTTTCTAAAACTTAAATCAAGTATTGTTCAGAAAGTTCTTCCCGACACTGTTGCAGAAGTTCCCATAAATGTTTTGCACGTGTAATTTGCTTTGCTTTCACTTTTATGTCCCTTTCACCCACAACCAGCTTGATGGGGTTTAAATCTGGAGACTGTGCTGGCCATTCCATGATTTTAAGCCTACCTTCTTGTTATTTTCTTCTGATGTAGTTCTAACAGCTTGGAGGTATGTTGTGAGTCCTTATCTTGCTCTAGGATGAACTACTGACCAACAAGGCATATTCCAGAGGGTATTACATGGTGCTGTTAAATGCTGTGGTAGTAGCTTTGGTTCAGGGTGCCACTCATTCTGTGCAAGTCGTTGACTTTGGATCCAGCAAAAGAGCCCCAGACCATCACACTTCCTCCTCCATGTTTGACAGTTGGTGTAACACACGAGCAACCATCCTTTCATCCACTCAGTGGTATACAAAAATCCTGCGTGATGAACTGAAGATCTCAAATTTTGATTAATGGATCCATAAGAGTTTGCAAATCTTTAAGATAGAGTAGGAACTTGCCAGAGAGGGATCACTTTGATGCAGATGGACAGCTACAACATGTATTGCAATCACAGCTGGGACAAGGGATGGAAAAAAAGGGGCGACTGCCCTGGGCACTGTGGTGTCATGAAAGGTTGGAGGTAACCATGAGGAGTTGGGGAGGTTTGTGTTGGAAGCAGGAATTTGGAGGGTGGCAAAGGATAAAAACTGTTCTAGGAGGGGAAAGTTGGGGGAGGGGGGGGTTGCTAGGAATGGTGTTTTGGGGAGATTTATATAGGGAGGGGGGTGGGGGGAGAAGAATTGTGCTAGGAGGGGGATTTGGGGGGGTTTGTGCTAGAAGGGATGATATGGTAGAGGGGGGTGGGAATTTGTGCTAGATAGGGAATTTTTTTGGGGGGGATTTAGGATTGTAAGGATGATTGGGGGGATTTGTGCTAGAGGGGGGATTTTTTTTTCGGGGGGGGGGGATTATTTGTGCTAGGAGGGGGGATTGGGGGAGAATTTTTATGGCATGGGGGATTTGGAGTGGGGGGAGAGCAGAAGATTTGAGCTTGGATGGGGAGCAAAGACTTGTACTGGCAGAGGGGATTTCAGCAGGGGGCAGATTTGTACTGGGAGGCTGAGAGGAGGGGGAATTTATGCTTAAGGGGTAAACATGAAGATTAGTGCTTGCTCTTTTTTTTGGTGGGGGGGGGGATTTCTGCTGACACATAATGCTCATATATCTGGGGGGGGGGGGGGCAGTTTGGAATATTTGCCCTGGAAATTAGGCCATGTTTTCAGGTTCTCCTTTACTTTGCACAACTGCTTTAAGTCAATATCAATGACATGGTATTGATAAGAGCTATTTTATCTAAGGTAAGTTCCAAAAACATGGCCCGTTGGGGGTACTTGAGGACCGAGGTTGAGAACCACTGTTCTAGATGACCTTGTCCCAACACTGATTGCAATATATGGTAACCAACTCTTATTTGCTAAAAATACCTCTTAAACTTTGTATTTTTTCCCATTGTGGATGTGCACAGTTTGATTTTGGTCCAGAGTTGTTTTCAGCTCCAGTTTTGTCTGCCCCATATTGGCACTATATGCCCATGCTTTCAAGAAAAGCTATTTTAGAAAATGAGAATTGGCAAATCTGAAAGATAGGGCAGGGCCTGACAAAAGAAGGATCACTTTGACGCAGTTAGCCAGCTTGAATATGCATTGCAATATATGGTAACTAACAATCACTGTAATACAAACAATATTTTTCTATAAGTAGCACCCTCTAGGTTGCTAGATGAGTGAATGTTTTTTTTTTTCTTTTGAGGATAGGTAAATTGTCAGGCTTTTTCTGGCAGCCAAGCCTGTGTGTTTTTTTCTAGATCAGGGTTGTGTGACTCAGGCATCACTGAGACCTCCCACTTCTTTCCAGAAAATTCTGGAATCTTCTGGAAAGGAAGGAGGGGAGGAGAGGTGGAGCTGCCTGGAGTATTCTTAGGAGCCCTGACCAATCTCCAACCTGAATTGGCAGGGGGCAGACCTCCTTAAATACTCAGGGTAAGCCCAGCTGGGGATGAGTTAGTTGTTCAGGTTGGAAGCTGGAGATGGAGTGCTAGGCTGTTGTGACCTTTGAGGGAGCTCCCCATTCTGGGGGGGGGGGGGGCTCGGGTGCGGACAGGAGGCACGGGAGCAAGGAGAGGACAGCAGGAGAGCACAGCCAGGCAATTCTCCAGGAAGGAACAACTGGTCGCAGCCAGGAGGGCTGGTGAGTGACACACAGTCAGGAGGACTGGGGAGGCATGCCTGAGAAGACTGGGAGATTGAAGTCTGGGATGGATGCAGAGCCAGTGGAGTGGACTGTGGTGGCATGGGTAGTGGAGAGAGGCAGCTGCAGCCAGGAGGGCTGGCGGGGCCTGAAGATGTGGTGCTGGGATCAGTAGCCACTAGGACTACCTACATATTTTTTGCTACACCAAAGGAGCCTGTGGTCCCTGCCTGCAAAGGGAATTTACTTTGTGCCTGGCTGAACCAGTGTCAGGCCTGCATTTCAGTGCTAGCTGATCCTGGAGAGTGAGGAATCAAGTGGTGTGATGGAGAGTGAGATCGGCAATCAAGTGAGCTGCTGAAGAGTGAGATCAGTAATCAAGTGATGTGCTGGAGCTGGAAGTGAAGAGGTGTATATACAGAGAGTATAGTTCCAAAGTCCCAAATTCTTTGTTCTTCAGTCAAGGGGCCATCCCATATCTCCCCAAACCTCATCCAAGTTTATTCCCCTCAATAAAAACACAAAAACTAATTTTAAGGACATGTTTTCTGCTCGAGGGTGAATGAGAACGGTGTACCTGACTGGGCAGGGTGACAGATGGACTACAACAATCAGCAGCCCTTACGGGGGTACTGCTAACATAGGCGTGCGCACAGGGTGTGCCAGGTGTGCCCAGGCACACCCTAATCCCCCCATGCGCAGTATTGCTATCGTTCTGTGTAGCAACAGGAACATGGGAAAGATCTCCCTCTTACCGCCTCTGCCATAAGAAAAGTGTTTATCCTTTTCTCTTTCACTGTGCCAGCAGGGAGATCAATGTGCCGGGGTCATATATATGTAGATACATACACATGCATGTATGCTTGAGCTTAAGGGTGCACACCCTAATGCATTAGGCTGCTCACACCTATGACTGCTAAATATAGGTAAGGGTTACCAGTTGGCAAAGCATCTTTAGTATCTCATGTCTTGTATATATGAAGCTATTTAGGACCTGAGCATCCATACCTTAATTTCCATTGCATGGTGCAGGTTGGTAACTATAAAAGGCAGGGATGCTTAAATTTGCGATATTACTGGCTATAAGTGTATACTGTGCCTTTGCATTATGTATACAGTATATATTTGATGGTATGTTAATGATTAATGAATGCATTCATCTGCCTAGACTTTAACATTAAGAGTCTACTTATACAGGCTGCTTGTTTTTAAACTTTTTTTCGAGCAACAGACTTTTCTTAATAAAAAAAAAAATATATTGATATTAAAGCTGAACTCCAATAAAAGTACAAATCTTCCCTTGCAGTGGGGCCGTAGATTGACATCTAGTGGACCGGGAAAAGCGCCTTTATTTACTCATTTCTCTGCTTCTGCAGGCTCCTCCATGTTACAAGTCTAGAGGAAAAGAGATTTCATCTCCAAATACGAAAAGGTTTCTTCACAGTAAGAGCTGTGAAAATGTGCAATAGACTCCCTCCAGAGGTGGTTCTGGCCAGCTTAGTTGATTGCTTTAAGAAAGTTTAATGTAACTGGGTACTAACATTTATAGGTAAAGTTGATTCAGGGAAAATCTGATTGCCTCTCTGGGATCAGGAAGGAATTTTTTCCCCTGCTGTAGCAAATTGGATCATGCCTTTCTGAGGGGGGGGGGTTCGCCTTCCTCTGGATCAACTGTGCGTATAGGTTTGGGTATATGGATTTGTATGATATCTTTTTATTTATTTATTTTTTTTATGGTTGAACTAGATGGACTTGTGTCTTTTTTCAACCTGACTAACTATGTAACAAGTCCGGCCTTCTCTCCTCTATGCTCTAGCAGTCAGATGATCTTGACATCATCAAGACTGGTGCAGTGGCAGGGCCCATAGTCCTGCACTGGATGTGAGGATGCTGAAGAACAGCCCACCACCAGAGCATAGGGGAGCAATGGATCTTGTATGTAAAAGTGGTCCCCAACCTTTTTGGCTCCGGGGACCGGTTTAGTGGAAGAAAATTTTGCCAAGGACCGAGGGGGTTAGGATGGGGGATTTGTTTGGGGTTTGTTACATTGTAATTTAAAATGAAACTCATAATAATGCAGAATCAATGGGAGCCCTGAGTGTGTAATTTGCCACCGTCACCTGCCACCAGATGCAGTGAGTCACTTGCCACTATCCTACCACCAGAATGTAGAATGTAGAATGTCACTGTAGCCTGCCACCAAAAAATACGAACTTAAGGACAATTTTTACGTTCTTTTTTTTCTGCAGTTGACCCACTTGTCTTACTCATTTACATTTCTCTGCTCGCCTGCTGCACCTCGATCAGTGCAGCCTTTGCGGGCCGGCTGCAAGTAAAGCACAGACCAGCACCGATCCGCGGCCCAGGGGTTGGGGACCCCCACCGTAGACCTAAACAAGTATTATTAAAAGAGAAGTTTAGGTTTTTTTTGTTTTTTTTAAGAATCATACTTACCTAGATGGATGCAGCATCGGTCCGATGCTGCACCTGTCCCCCCGCCAGCTCTAAGACTGAGTAATCAAAGACCAATGATAGCTTGGTTCTCAATGCTCTGTGAGCAGAGACCTGGTGACTGTCAGTCACCGGCACTCTGCTCTGGCGGCTGGCTCAGACTCTCAGCAGCTCACTGAGAGGCTGAGCTGAAAGCTGGTCCAGGCTTCGCAATCTTTCCCGAGCATGGACCGGCTCTGGGACATCAACTGACAGCGGGCTTCAGCATCATGTCTTCTGAAAACAAATCACAGGAAGGCAGAACGAACTGCACTCCTGTGATCCACAGGAGCAGTACAGCCAAAAGAGCCCCACTGCAGGGGAGGATTTTTACTTTTCCTGGAATTGGGCTTTAATACAAGTGCCATAATGTTTTTCATCATTGGGCTTAACTAGTAAGGAAGTACAAAGAGCAAAGAGAATTTTCACAATCTAGATTGTAGTTTATTGCATCATATTCAGATATCTGGCACAGGGTTGCACATGTTCTATGCTCTTGCATTGTTATACTGAATGAGCAAAGAGCAACAGCTAGTTATTATAAATCAAAAGATCTTGCAGCTTTTGCCTGAAAAGGGGTTAATTCATTCAAGCCTCTGCAAACACAAACTGAAATAATTTGGTATGCTGGGCTAACTTATCCATTTAGAAACTGATCGATAGGGTAATTACTATCTGTTGAGTCTAGCAGTGTCCATTTAGTGGGAGATGTCATAGAGATGACCCTTTTCTAAGCATTTCCTGTGACTAAATCTCTTGCTTTCATTTCATGAAAGGCATTCCGGATCATTTTGTGAGATTAGTTAAGCAGGTTGTAGTGTGGACAGTGCAATGAGACGTGCAGAACCTGACTTGCCATCCGCTGTAACCTCATTTTATAACACAGGGATTATCTAGATAAACAGCCAATGTCTGCACCTTCAGAGGAATGTGTTGCAAGCCCTTTAACTCCTTTGCATCCAGAATAAACTCTTTACAAAAGAAATTAATTTTACCGGCAATTTGTATGTAAGCTACAAATTGCAAAATTACCGTTGTTGCTAAAAATAATGCAAAGATTTTGAGTATGGCCTCATGTAGTCAAAGATAACAAGTCTTAAAACGTACCATCATCCAAATTAATATACCGAAACAAAGGAGAGTGGGAACAAGGGGACAGTGGCTGATGTTGGCCCCATAACATTTCCACCCTAAAAGTGGCTGGACTATATCGGTACAGATAGACAACAATAAACAAATTATATAAAAGGGTTTATTGCAAAAAAGAAAATACATAGTATACTTATTAAAATTGCAAAACAGAGGCTCAGGGTTCCCCAAG
Organism: Lithobates clamitans; assembly: GCA_037952925.1. Classification (NCBI taxonomy): domain Eukaryota; kingdom Metazoa; phylum Chordata; class Amphibia; order Anura; family Ranidae; genus Lithobates; species Lithobates clamitans. Next base: position 3,353,932 of record JBBGZY010000658.1, read on the forward strand.
GGATATCTGTTGTTACAAGGTATAGAATGGTCTGGTTCTCGACTAGTTTTGCGGTATTACCGCTTCCTCAGGAGGACCAATCTATGAGACAGATAATACAATACAATACAAGCATAATGAATACAATGATCATAATACAGCATGTAGGAAAGAAAAAATGACCAAAAAAGTAAATAAGGGATTAGCTTACCCTATAACTAGGTGATCATGTGCGGCACCCTGCCGCCCAATAAAATCTCCCCCCGCGGCGGACAAGGGGGATTGTGCGGAGTTCTCTGAATAAAGAACATAAAGCAGGTGAGGGGTCTAGTAAGTTGGCTGGTTGAAAGGTAAGGTAGATTAGCCATTCACATAGGAGGGGGGTAGGGAAAGGAAAGGACAAGGATGGAGAGGAAGAAAAAGGGGGAGAAAAGGGTGAAAAGAAATTGGGAGAGGGAAAAGGGAAAGAAAAGGGGAGGAAATGTTGGAGGAAAAGGGGAAGGGAAAGAGGGAGAGGGAGGGGGGGGAGGAAGGGGGAAGGAGAGACAGGGGAAAAGGTAAGGAGGACAAGGGGAGGGGGAGGGGGGAGAGGGGGGGAGAAGGGAAGGGAGACCAAGGGAAAGGAGGGGAGAAGGGGGACAGAAGGTGGGGGGGCAGAAGAGAGGGGAGGGGGGGGAGGAAAAACAGATAGAGGTGGTGGGGAGAGAGGAGTAAGGGGGGGAGCAAAAAAGGGAAAGGAGAGGGGAGAGCAAGCTAGGACGGTTGCTAAAAATAAGAATGCAAAAGATGAAGGGCCGGCATGACAGGGGTTAAAAGGAGCTTGGTATAGTTAGGGGGAAGTTGGGCTAAGTCAAAAGTAAGCAAGCAGTAAAAGTTCAATTGATTGGGTAAAAGGGGTTGTAAACCCTCGTGTCTTTTCACCTTAATGCAGTCTATGCATTAAGGTGAAAAAACTTCTGGCACTGGCCAACCCCCCCCCCCCCCCCATTTTACTCACCTGAGCCCGTTCGTTCCCACATAGGAGACGCGCACACCCTCTCTGGCCAGGGTCTCGGCTCTTGATTGGACAGATTGATAGCAGCGCAGCCATTTTTTCTTATTGGCGTCACCGAGTAGGGAAAGTACACCCATACCAAGATGGGCAAAACCCATTCTACCCCACCTTTAAAAACCTAAGACCCTGCCTGCTGCTATGACAAAGGTGAACCTAAACCCATCTGAAAAGAACACCCTAAGCAACAGCCACCCTACAGCACCCATTACCCCTTTAAGAAAAACAACCACAGGAAAAAATGGCCCTTGCAAAAACGTCAGAAAGATTGAGGGTATGGAGGACGGGCAAGTGTCTCAGTCGTTGACCTGGCTCCCACTGACCGACTAGTAACTCCCACCCTTTTGCTAGACCACTGGTGCCACACCCAAGCCACACCCTACCTTCTCCCCCAGTCATCCAATAAGGTAAGCTTTACCCACACTTTCAAATCAAACCTCTTTAACTGCCTGACTGTAGCCTGCCCAGCAACTCAGTCATGTAGGCCCTCCACCTATGCTGTGCATGCAGTTCCAGGCCTATTACTTTCGGTTCAAGTTGACTATGAGTTTGACTCAAATCTGAGCATAATGGGCAGATTAAATGGGCAGATTTGGCCAGTTTACCTGTCTATCTAAACCTCTGCCTACTGAAAGTCGGAAGTCATTTACTTAGTGGCGGTATTACAAGTTGCCATATTAGATGTCAGGTTCCTGTGGTAACGAGCCCTTTTAGAACGCCAACCCGGGGTTCTCCAGGGTGAGGAATCTAAGCCCCAGCCTGGTTCTTCATCAGGGCCCCGAGGGTGGGGATGGACTTGCAGCAAGCTGGAACCTGGTGCGGCCCCCTGGTATGACCAGCTGACAAGACCGCTCGAGCACAGATGGCAGGAGACAGAAAAAGACCTGGGAAATGAGCTGTTGTCAGGGTGGGCGGCAGGCGAGCAAAAATGGTAGACAAAGCCGAAGTTGCTACATGGGAAGTCAGACACTGAATACCAGTTATACTAGGCATACATGAGCTCAGAGAACTAGGACGTTTCTCAGGCAGTGCAATCTGCACTGAGCATGTCTTATATAGGGAAGCAAACTGGGAGGCGGGTGAGGAAGTGATAGAAGAGAGAGGAATATAAACTCACAGTATAGCAGGTGACACCCATACATGAAAATTTGAGCCAAACAACACATGTGAATAGAATCACAGGTCTTGCAAAACCACTGCACCAGGGAGGTAAAAATTTCACAGGCAGGACATTAGGTCATTGATGTCATAAGCATTCCCCTTTGTGTACATTAGCTGTGGGATGGGGAATCCCCCATCTGCAGCTTATTGGCCCAGGAATAACAGCTGACTTCTGGGTTTGGGCCCAAAATCGGTTCTGAACACACACAAGCACATTCCTTTTGACTAAGAAGTAGAGAAGTTAAAAAGGTACATACAGGCGGGTTTCTTTTACAGGAGTGGCATTCCTTTATAGGTGACCTTATGGTGACAGGTTCACTTTAACCTCCAAAATCAAAGTCACACCTGAACTATCAAGCCAAAACGCTTACTGGGTCCACCAGGCACTCGTCGTACCTAAAATATAACTTGAGATGGATTGAGCCTTTAATTACAGTAATTTAAAATCTGACGGGTTACATTTTATATATCATTCTTACTGTTTGTGCTGTCTTACCGAATAAGCTAAATGAAGATGAATCTGGATGAATCAGCTTTTTACGTTATTAAAGAGCACCCTCTGAAAAATACTTATTTCTACTTTATTTATTTGTTTGTTTGTTCATTTGTTCATCCATTCATTTTGCTTCTTCATAATAACTGCCTTTCATATAATTTCCTTGCAGTCTCGGCAATCCAAGACAGCCCCTTAACACAGAGCTAAGTCTCCTGGAAAAGAGACACATTTTAAGAAGATTTGAAAAAAAAAATCCTTTTGGTGTTAAGGATCTATAAACAAAATATGACTGCACAGCGCTGAAATTTTAAATTTCAAACGCTGCACACGGTTTGTCGGGTGATCTGCACTGTATTATGAGAAAACGACATTCACACAAACCTTTTTATGTCAAACCTGCGGCAAAACAACATTAAGATGCAAAATATGACGGAGAAATACAGAAATCGAAACTGTTTTTTTTAAAATAGCAAAGCTAGAAAACATTGTGCATTTTTTTTTCTTTAAAGATTATGAAAATAAAGATTGCTATTGGAATCCAAACTGTAAATAGGAGAACAAATGCTTCAGACTGTTGAATATACACTGAATAAAATTTGGCTTCTTCCCATTATGAGGTGGAATGTGGTTTGGAAATGGAAAAGTTAATCACATAAAATTTGACATATGATGCATATGGTGGGGGTTGGGGGGCATAGAAAGGTATGTCATTGTGTTCTTAAAAAGACTCAATTGCCAGGCCTTTAATTTCAACAACACTCTTTTCAAAAGATTAGATGTACATTTAAGGTCTTTTATGCACAATAATTATCTGTAAAAGCTTCCTTTGTGTTGACATTATGGCATGCTGTGAGGAAGGCCATTATGGCCGAAACGCGTTAGAAGTATACACTGTCTATTTTACATGTAGCTAGCTAATAAAGACTTGGTGTTTGGAGTACACCGAGTTGCCGGCTTATATTCGCTACAGGTTATGTTGCCATTATGGTTGCCATTTACACTTGTTTGCCAAGGACAGTCCCTGAAAAACTAAAGTCCCCAGTGGCAGTGAGATATGCAGAGTGGCAACAGTGTGGGGGGTGCAGGAACAGTCTTGGCGCTCCAGGTCCTGGCACTAAAGTGTAGTCCCAACTCCAGTACAACCTGGACCAACCATGGCCTGTGTAGTACCTTTTCCATGGCAGGCCCTTTCCTCTCAACCTCACTGGCCCCTCTTCCTCCATGATAAGAGAGTTTGGGAGATTTTCCTGTATCGCTGTGAATGGAGCACAGGAGATAAGTTCAGAAAAAAGGCTAGAGGACTAGCAGTTGAGGCGGACATGGCACCCTGGGCTCTCCCAGTGACCCCTGATGCTTCACCTGTTTTGCACTGGCCTATCGCTGCTTGTATTCCAGTTGTTTGGACACTTGTCAGCCCCTTCTATAGGCATATCAGTGGTGTGCAGCTCCAGGGAGAGCTTTTAGGAAGTGCCTGAGGCTGGTTCCAGGCTGCCCAGTCTGATTGCGTGGTTACAGTGCCATGGTCAGTACTGCTTATGTGCACTGCACATTCATTCACATTGCTCAGTTTCAGTGCTCAAGCCCCGTGTCTCTCTATGGCAAAATATACCTCTTCTGCAGGATGGCAGATCTGCTGAATGCCATGTTAATCTGATCATCCATTGCAGCTTCTATCAATGGGCTTATTGAAGGAGTTTATTTTTGCAAATAACACCAATGCAAGGGCCTATTTTATTTCCACACTACAAGCTGTACACCATGAAGCAAAACCCTCTTCATTGTGCGGGCTATACATTTTTCTTCCTATTATTATACATGTCTTAATGCCCCTTATTTTAAATCTGTTTCATCTGTATACCCTGAATGCCTGCTTCTTGTTCCAAAAGTTTGTGACCAATGGTTTGAGGATATTTTAAAGCTGGGGGCAATCCTGGTAGCATAAGATACAAGTTCTGGAGTGACAACTGACCATGATCTGTAGCTCTAGGCCAGTGGTCTCCAAACTCTGGCCTAGGGGCCAGATGTGGCCTTTTTCTAACCTTTATCTGGCCCTTTGAGCACTTTTCTCACTGACAACAATAGTGGGGCATAATTCCTTCCACTGACACCAATTATGGGGCAGTATTCCTCCTACTGATACCAATGACAGGACACTATTCCTCCCACTGATACCAATGATGGGGCACTATTCCTCTCCCTGACACTAATTATGGGGCAGTATTCCTCCCACCAATACCAATGATGGGGCACTATTCCTCCCCCTGACACCAATTATGGGGCAGTATTCCTTCCACTGACACCAATGATGAAGCACTATTCCTCCCACTGACACCAGTGTTGGGGCAATATTTATTCCGCTGACACAATGATGGGACAGTATTCATCCAAATGACACCTGAGACGGGGCACTATTCCTCCACGTAATACCAATAATAGGGCACTATTCCTCCAACTAACACCAATGATTGGGCACTATTCCTCCTCCTACTGACCACAGGCGCTATGTAATTTATTTACCCCCAATGACCACCAAGCTTGAGGCATTGTTTCCTCTGAATACAGGACATTTTCTATCCCCCATGGCCACAGCTCAGTCCCCCTAAATTCTGAAGAACAGTAGACTGGCCCTTAGTTTAGAAAGTTTGGAGAACCCTGCTGTAGGCTGAGACCTGCTGTCGCACTATACATTATTGCTTTGCAACCTCTCCACTCCACATTGAGAAAGCTGCTGGGCTCTTTCATCTGCAGACAATGACCACTTGTAATAAACATGGAATCACAAATGTGTCCATGTTCTGCATATTCTTGTAAGCCTACCTCTGCTAATACAGACTGACCTAAGTGTTGATTATTGACCATATGGATCGCTGTAACCACTTTGTTCTGTTATTTTACTATTGGCTGTAAATTTTTGAAAATAAAAGTAAAAAAATGGGCCACATTTTTGTGGTTGTGGCCACAAATTGGGCCATGATTTTGTGGGAATGGTTAGCAGTGGTTGTGTTCAGTAGGGAAGGGCACAGCACAGGACATTTGCCCTTTGAAGGACAGGAAGTATAAATCTAGCTGATGACAGCTCTTACGGGTTCATCGTTATTTAGCACACTGCGTATAGCCATATTGATTTAGTCATTAAAGATGTTTCTTGTTAAGCTCAGGTCCACATATGTTAGGTGCCATTGGCATGAAAGCAGTTAATACAGCAGCGTCTGGGAGTGTGATGGACATTATCCAGAGCTTCAGACTACTGCTTCCAAGCCTGGTACAATAAACATTAAAGTTAATTTGTGGTGCTATTTACTTGATGAGTAGTGTGTGCATGGCTGATTCACAGTAGTGCAGTAACCAGACCTCTCACTGTATATAATTTATAATGTTTACATGCTTCCAGAACAATTCTGATTTGCTGCGTGTGTCCCAGATTCTGCGGTTTTTACATTATTCCCCACATTTCAGCACCATCATTACCATTTCATACAAATTATATTCAGTCTATAATACACATATAGTGTAGGTTGTGTTTGCACTGAAGCTGTTCTATAGACAAAGTCTTTCTTAGATGAGTAAATAAGCACCAATCAGGTAATTGTCTGATTCCTACAAATAACAGAGATAAACAAATCCTGTACAGGAAATTGAGAAAAGAGAGACTGTGCACAAAGCGATTCACTAATTCCGTACATTGCATGTTTTAGTTTGTCAGCAATAAAGTGTGAATGCATCCCATTTTAATTTGGGATTGAATGTGAAGAATAAGAAATTTCATCAGCATTTTATTTATGTGTTGGTCCCCTTTGGAGAGATATTCCTGACTTTCTTGCATGGTGACCACTGTTACTGGATCTCTTAAGAAGAGTCCCTTGCGTTCCTTTGCATTTTGTGTCATCTTCTTTTACTTCCTGTCTTGGTTCTTGGTGATAATTGGACCATGAACATGTGGACACAGACAGCTATAACAACCCATCAAAGATCCTAACCCTTTGCTTCTGTAGCCAAAGCAGAAAAAAAAACTGATTTGGTTTCAGCCTCACTATAATGTACTGTACTGTATATCTATTGCTAATAGTAATTTGTAGGTGGAGTGCAGCGTGGTGTGATGGCAAGTCTGAGATGAACTGACAGCACCTGTTAGAAGGAGCAGAATGCAGCCTGGCCATCTCATGCCCAAATGAGAAGTTGTACAGAGAACTTGCAAGCCCTATGCGTTCCCTCCTTGTCAGGAACTTTTCTTGTCCCTCCTTGTCAGGTACCTATTCTACCCACTAACACAATGTGCACCAAACCTGGGAGCCAGGGTCTTAAATAGGCTCGGTGTGACCCAAGATGACTGCCAGGCTCACATGGGCTGTCAGCATCCTATTGGGTCACTTCCCCAGTGACCCAGAAAAAGCATAGAGGAACCATGTTCCTCTTGAATTTCTCTCCAACTGCAGTGCTGCTGCAGAAAAGCACCACCTGCAGTGGAGAAAGTAGACTGCATCTGCCTACAAATTAGTCACATTCAGCTGGACTTGTTTTGTTGAACAAGTTAAATGTAACTTACTACTATTAGCTATACCAACCATTCTCAACCAGGTTTCATGGAATCCTAGGGTTCCTCCAGATATTGCTAGGGGTTCCTTGAGCTGTGGTTGATTGCCCTCTCATATGATGGTGCCTGCATAGTTCTAGGCCAATACCACTTGGCAGACCCTGCAGCATGACACCAATGATCTTTTTTAGCTAGCTGTAAGGGTGGGCTCCTGACCACCACTGTAAGTTGCGTCCCCCCCCACCCCCCAGCCACCAGTGTAAGGTGCATTTGTTAAACTGACCCCCAATTAATTGGTTTTGGCAGGGTTTCCCTGGCATCTATAAATTATTTCAAGGGTTCCTCTGGGGTAATTAAGTTAAAAAAAGGCTGAGCATGACCTGGATATGTGAGAACCTTCACATGCATATGTCTAAAGCCAAACCCATTATTTTTTCTTTGGATGAAGTTGGAATTATTTAAAAAAAAAATGAATTTTTCCCATCTATCTTGCAATACTGAGATTTCTCTCTGCTTTCTGCCCCAGAGACACAAAAGGTAGGAGAGGAAATCTTTCCAAGGTGAGGAGAATACCCTCTTAAACAGTTGTCACAAAGAACAAGTGTTCCCATGGCACGAGATTCCCTTTAAATATGTTCTGGGCACAACTACCACTAGCAACTGCTAATCCACCAGCAGCTTATACTGACTTGTCCTCTGCTTCACTGCTATTTCACTTGGCAGAAAAAAGTCCTAGCACTTTCAAGAAAGCAAAAGAGAGTTGCGACTTGGAACTTTTAAAGGGCTTCCGCCTTTTGCTCCCAGACACCAAATGACGTGGTGGGAGAGCAAAAGGAACCTGGTGTAGGTGCTGCTATAGAGGGGGAGAACCAATTATCTCCACCTCTCCATGTTCACCATCTAAAATGCAGATAGGTAAACTCAATGTAACTAAAGCCATATTTGGACAAGTTTTTGACCTCCAAAATGTCCACCCTCTAAAGAATCCTCCATTTTTTTCTTCTTGTTACCTAGCTCCTGTAGGGAACAACAGTACTTGACTTCCTCTGCTGCTCACTAAAAACTGAGAATTGAGCAATCAGCGGTCTTTGAGGCACAGAGGACAAATGCAGCATTGGATCCATGCTGCATTCACCTAGGTAAGTATAAATGTTTTTTTTTTTTGTTTTTTTTTATCCCGAGCTTCTCTTTTAAAGCTGAACTTCAGGCAAAACAGCTAAATACACATATGAAATGCATATGGGAGATGTTTTACCTGTCAAATAATTTTCTCTTTGTAACTTTGCTCTCTCCCCCATCAGCATGTACCTTATTAGCACATGAACACTGCAGTACAACTGACTGGCATTTTATGCTGCTTCTCTCACTCCCATTCTTAGCTTTGCTGCAGCTGATATCAGCTCAATTTCAGATACTTACACTGCTTACATGTAAAAATACACTTAATAATGTAATATTAAATACAGAGCTGCATTCATTTGTGCTTTTTTTTCTGCCTGGAGTTCAGCTGTAACTAATAACTGATTTTATTTTATAATTGCAGGCTTCTATAGGAAAGAGATCTGAAAAAGTAGTAAAACAAGAGGGCATCCTTGCTAGCTCCTGATATTTTGCCGCCTTAGGCCAAGACTTATGTGTCCTTCTCATAAATTCAGATCTACGATTACAAATGGTTAACATGACGATCATTAGTGATTTACTAATGATTCTGGTTCCATTTGTAATATCGGCTCTATAATACGTTTTAAGGACACATCTCAGATGTATTATAAATGGAAGTGATCTTGACAGGGGATGGAAGATTGCCTTTCTCCTCCGAGAAGGCCCCATGTGACCTCTTCAGACCTTGGCACTACATTAGACTTATTGTCCTGAGAGAAGATTCAGTTATGGCACCCAATTCATTTCATATAGTGCTCTGTACTTTATGCTCGTTGGCAGCTAACTTGTAAAATTTTATTAGGAGTCCTTTTTTTGTTTCCTTGATGGAAAACAATTATTCTATCATCAGCTCCAATCCTTGAAATATGAATTGCTTATTTTCTCTTCCTATATAGCCAATTAATCAAGCAACAGTGGACAAGTATGTTCACTACCCTGTGTATCTGTACACGAGCCAACGTAAATGACGTAAAGAGCAACAAAAAGGATACAAAAAGTGGGCTGTAAATGTTACTAAACCTTTGAAATTGTAAGAAATTACCAAAGACCTTTACTTGTGAACAAATATAGGTTATGAAAATATTATTATTTGTGTATATCCTAATTAAAACCCAAAATAATAATTTAAAAATCATAAAATGTAAGTCAAGCCTAATTTGTTTTTTGTTTTGGACATAGCGACAAAGATTAAAGTCCTGTTAGGTTTTAACTGCTATCCTGGGCTCTGTAAAGAAATGTTCCCTCACTTACCATCACAATGACAAGTTTTATTGGCCAAGAAGTGAAGGGAAATCTGAAACAAAGACACAGGCAGCAATACAAATTCTGGAGGTTAAAACAAAAGGAGCACTCCACTCTGTCAGGAAGAGTAGTGCCCATTTCCAAAGGAATGTACTATACCACAATCTTTATATATTTGTGCATTGAAGGTTTCAGAAGAGCTAATGGGTTTCAGGAATCTACAACCCCTTCATCAAGGGTTTTGCTCACAACCCTGATTTCCTACATCTCCTTTTGGAGACTGAAGAAAGGGGAACTCCCCCAGAAACGTGTCTCTCTGTATCCCATGTGTGATGTCATCCAGGAGCTGTGTCTGCAGGCTCCTGGATGACACTTTGGTTTCTTTTCCTTGTGCATGGAGTAAGCCTTGTCTTCAATGAGTTAGTAGATGTGAAGAGGAAAGGATCGCCGCTAATCCCAACCAGCCCAGGCGATCTATTCCTCTTTCCACTTTACATCTACTAACCCCCTGGACTGGTATTAGGACAAATAAATATGACACACTATAGCTGCGCGAACAATGATGGTATCTATATGAGCAGCTAGCACAATTCACTGGTGGCAAATAACTACCTATAAAGCATAAAGGTGCAGGGCTAAAAAAAACATGAAAAAGAGTCCTTATCAGTGGCTCATTTAGAAGTTCAAGATAACGAGTCCAATAGGTGCAGAGTACAGACAAAAAAATCTTGTGAAAGATCCTCCACCAACATAAATGCACACACTGACTCTTACCATCAGGAGTGGACCACTACATACAGCGGTCAAATTCGCTTATCGCAGAATCCAACCAGTATGAACGCTGGATATCAGCAATCTTCCATGCGCTAAAGGACTCCACTTTATATGGACCTCTGCTTGGATGCATTCCAGCCTTAAACGAGCTCAACTGCAACACATGTGAGGCTGGAGTGCATCCAAGCAGAGGTCCATATGAAGTGGAGTCCTTTAGCGCATGGAAGATTGCTGATATCCGGCGTTCATACTGGTTAGATTCTGCGATAAGCGAATTTGACCGCTGTATGTAGTGGTCCACCCTTGATGGTTCAAATGAAGTGGAGTCCTTTAGCTTGTGGAAGATTGCTGATACCATGGTATTAGGACAAGTCTGCACCCCATGTTCTGGGACACAGGGATATGCTTTCACCTCTATTTTGAGGGGCACCAAAAGCAATCAAGCAGGTCTCAGTGTCTTCACTGAGCTGCAGTGTGATCAACACCCAGCCTGGCCAAGCTTCCCCCAATATTCCTGTGCACTGGAGCAGACCTTCCACCTTGTTTGTGAGTGCATTTTATCTTTGTTTTAATCAATAAGTCGGTACATATATCCACTACGCTAGCTCTTTGCCCTGTATTTCTTTTTCTTTCTCCTACATCTCTTGGGTTACCTTATAAGTCAAAACCCAATT